>CM076577.1:1053148418-1053363202 GCA_034641835.2 Pinus albicaulis | reverse complement strand
AGTAAAACATCAAATAAAATAAGAACCAAAGCTCATATACCAAACTGATATGTATATGAAAGTTTGAGAGTTTATGGTACAAATTGCAAGTGAAACTATTAGGGTTTTTTAAACAATTATGTCAATTTCATTAACACATTAACATGCTTTAAAACTCAGTTTTGCAGAAAATAAAGAAGAAATTAGTACCATAATAGTATACACAACATAAAAAATAATGGAGTTTACCCCCCTGGGATACATCTCCCATTCCAGCTTCCTATGTTGGGCCTCTTTCATTATGCTCAAAAATATGTGTTTACATCAAGTTAAAGTGCTCAAAATGCTAAACCAATGCCTCCAATGGCTCCAAAACAGACAAAAACTACTAGATGGGCTCTTTCTATACTAAAAAAGGTCCAAAACTGACTAGGTTATGCTCCCTAGAAGTTTTTGTGCTAATTGTCCTACAATTCGCACCTCTCTGCAATCTGTTCTACAATTTCCACCTTTTTTGGCCATATGGAGTGACAAATTTTCCCAGAACTAGAAATATTCCCTTCACACCGGGTGCAATTTAACAAACAGTTTAACTGACTATGTCGTCCATAAACGTGTTAAAAAGGTGCCAACTGGCTGAGCCACCATCATCAAATTCGGGGTTTGAATTACGTGTTCCTGCCAAACATGGAATCTGGTTGATTGACCATGGAGTTGGGTTGTGGAACCTACCCTGGTTCAAATCTGCATGCCCATTCTATGTAACTTAACCTACGTCCCAAAATTGTGGTCGGAGTCGTGGGTTGGGTTAGCGGGAACCCTGCCAAGGTAGGTTCCATGCCCATCAACCATACCCATAGCATTAAATGCCAACAATAAACCGAACTTGCCTTCTTATGACTATTCACATGTCATCTTAAACCGCCAGAGTTAACCATTTTATATAAATAATAACAATACGTGTGTTACACTAACAACTGTCAAGATCCCTACCATTCCCCATCCCACACATTGGAGGGCCCATTATGTGACCTGTGTGCAATGTCATGCCATGAAACCATTATCATTGCATTCCTCTAAACATGAGCTTCAATTTCCCTGAATACATCTCCTTGCATAAAATCATAAAAACATCCCTTTTTGCACTGGCGTGGGTATCCAGTTCAACACTCACGCCAATGAGGAAAATCCTACAAAGAGGCCGTGCCAACTGGCGCTCTGTCCCAGATTCGTAGTCGCGCCAACCAATTTAGGGAGTGTTTTTCAAATAAGAATGGAGGAAGTTTTGTTTCAACCAACTCAGAAACAAGTATCTATCTTGAGTTGGGAAGTTTGGCTATGGATTTCCATAGAGAGGAAGTGGTTTTCCACCTCTCATGGAAGCTTCCTTGATGATAGGGCCAATTCCACAATTATAGGGATCCCAACTCCCCTTCCTCCTTCTATAAAAGCTTGCCCATTACCATTGCAAGCCAGTCTTGAAGTGCCTAAGCTTTGAATCTCCAAATTCCCAAGAGCCTTCATGTTGCAAGAGCCCTCATTCTTCCCTTAAGGCCGACTCAAGCAAGGAGACTATCGTCAAGAGACTCTAGAGAGGCTTGTCCCTTCCCTGGTGAGCTTTGCGAGACGTGAACGACTGGAGACCCTTCCGAAGGAGACAACAACGTCAGAACATTGGTTGTAGTCTCTTTCGATTTCTTATTAATGAATGACTATCGGTTATGGTTCCACTCTGTTTTTCACTTATGATAATGATGAGTCATATCCTTTCTGACTGATATATAGTTGTGTATTCTAGATTTTATGCGTGTATTCGTGTTGTTTCTTGCATGTACAGGTGTCCATTCACGAAGATCGTGGGGATCGTGATCTGTCGAGGCTGAGGAACTGGAACGCTGTCTCTTCCATGAATCATAGCACTGGACTCCAGGTAGGCCTCCATCATTGGCTTATTTATTCGCAATTAGGAACTTGCATTGTAGCATTTGATGATTGTTGCTAGACCCGTGCTGGGCTAGTAGGGATCGCCTCTGTCCGCAGAGGGGATTTACCTCCTCAACAATTTGGCGACTCCACTGGGGATCGTCTAGTTTTCGTTGTCTCTTTTTGATTGTTTCGCGGTTTTCCTTGCTTGATTAGCCTTCTGGGCTGGGTTCTCTTGATGTTCTTTGCTTCTTGGTTTGCTTGGATATCATTGATCTACTTCTGGAGTAGTTCTTTTTTATTTTTGACTGAGGAACTCGACTGGCGCACTTTTTAGCTCGTAAGTCACGCCAATTAGCGCATGTTGCTTTTGTATTGCCCGCGCCAATTGCTTTCTGGCGCCAGTTTCAATCTCACAGTCACGCCACTCCTGTGAGGCATTAGGGTTTTCTCAGTTTTGAGCTCTCTGGGCCTGGTCAGTGTTTTTTCTTTTTGGTTTTTCAGCTACCTGAATGTGTTGAAGTTCTGTTTGACTGGGAGTTTGCCTTTGTCCTTTGGTTGTTTGCTTTTCTCCATCGATTTCACGTTTTAAGCCCTAGGGCATCTAGTGGCTTTGTGCATCGAGCCCTCCTTAGGAGTTTTGGTGTTTTGTTAGTCTAGTCAATCCTCTGATTGTTCCTCCACATTCTCTTAGTAGTTGTTCACCGTTTTATTGTGATTTTTGAGTGAGTGTTCTTCTCTGCACTCAAACTTCATTTGGTCTTGCTTTGGGCCTAGATCACACGGTCCATTGGAACCTTTGGGACTTTTTCTCGGTTTTGAGAGACTTTGGTCGATTTGAGATCTGATTGTTGGTGTCATTGAGTGAAATTTGTTTGTTTTGCTCTCTTAATATCGTTTCTCAAGTTGTTCCGTTTGTTTTCGGTTTGTTTAGTGCATCTAGCCATCAAACATTGAAAATTAAAAAAAAAAATCTCTTTTGCCTTTGGTTGATTAGTGCAAATTGTAATCTTTTCGATTTTACTAGTAATTAGTGATTTGAATGAAAAGTTTTCAATTTCATTAGTTGCATTAGAGATATCATTGTTTTTCTTCCGATCATTTTGTTTGTGTAAAAGCTCTCAACTCTTCTGTAGCTAGTTTTCATCGAACGAAATGATGTACTGTGGCATGTAGCTTTGCATTTAGGAATTTTTGAGACTACACATTCGTTAGGGCCTGAAAACTGAAACGTAATTGAAGATCAACTTTAAAATCTACTCAATTTACACTAAGGAAGCATTAAAATCTAACTAAACACATTTAGAGGTCTAGGCTAGAGACGTGTTTCGACATCTTTAAACCTAGTAGTTGTCGTTCACCTTTTGGCTTTAGACAGCACTAGTACGGACTTGTGCTCCCTGTACCGTCGTGTATATAAAGGGAGACACCTCTAGGTTTCAATCCTTTATCCATAGGAAGCTGAGTCTGTCGCCCTATACCCGTGATACACCGGACACAACATTCGGGGAGATTGCCTGCACGTACGGAAAGTCCTTGGTTGATTTCTCTTTCATTATTGAAACCAAGGTGTATATTGCAGTTCACGGTTATTTGGTACACCTTTTTGCCTAGTATTCCCGAGCAATATTTAGAACACCTTTTTGCCTAGTATTCCCGAGCAATCATTTGATATTTTCTGACTCCCTAAACTTGAAAAGATCGCGAAGCGCTTGTCCTTTCACGCTTGTGTCAAATCTGAAAGAGATAGAGTAATATTTTTTATCGTTTCTCGACTCTTAAAACATGAAACGGTAAAGTTTCTTTTTTTTCAATGTGGTAAAAAATTAATCACCCACGATTACACACCCTCTTAGATTCTACTTGTGGACCGTTTGATCGTGTGTCTTGACTCTTTTTCAGCCCGTGTGTGTGTTTGTTCTTTTTTCTCTTGTCGTTTGTCATAGTGGTGGAACCTTCGGTTTCGTCTACTGGTAGTCCTTACACGGACGATTCATCAGAGGTTTCCCAATCCTCTGCTGAACCGCAGCAGCCTATTGTTTCCGAGTTTCCTGACGGGGGACCAGTTCTTTCTGAGCAACCCTTTGGGGGACCAGTTGAGTTCGATTGGCCCTTTTTGGACCCTGTGTCTGAATTGAGATTAGGAGATGATTTCCTTTCTCTTACATCGGGTTCGCCTTTTATTGTTGCTGTATTTCCTCCTAGTCCTCGCCGTCTATTGCGCGATCTAGCGGCAGGCTCAACCATGAGTGATTTTGGTGAGGAAATCCCAACGTCTGGTGAAGACTATCAACTTTTCCCACGAATATTGTTTTCGGGAGACAACTCTGAACTGGCTGACATGTCAACAGCCATTCCCTCTTTACCAGTGGGCTACAGGTCTTTGGGTTAGATTATTTTTGCTGCAGCCTCTATGGGAGTGTCAGCTCCTTCTCCGAGGCCAGCTGCTCTTACACCCGGGGTGTCTCCTCAGACGCCCGTTACTTTTGTACCCGTTCGGCCCACTGTTTGTGTGGCCGCCTCTTCTCATGTTGTCACAGCACCCTCTGCCAGGGCTATGCCAACTCCTGAAGATATCTATCTAGCGACTGCTATACCGGAGAACATCTCTCCGGAGGAGTATCGGTTGTCTCTGCAACAACCGAACCCTGAGGTTGGACCATCCTCCCAAGATCCCAACCGCTCTTATTTTTCGCACTATGCACAGGATGGTACACCCGTGTATGCTTTCCAGGTAAGTATGACGAGCACGGGGACATTTTACGTCTACCTGCTCCTGAGGCTTACCTCCATGCTCAAGGTTTACCTCATAACCAGGCTTATAACCCGCAAGGGCAACCTTTCCAAGGCCAACCTTCGGGTCAACCTGGCTATCCTTATGACCCACAAGGGCAGCCCATCCAAGGCTATCCTGCGGGCCAGCAAGGGCCATCGTACGGTCCGCAAGGATAGTATTACAGCCCTTTCGGTCAACCTGTTCAGCCTCAGCCGGGGTACCAACCGGGACTGGTCTATGGTCTTGGGGGGCAAATCCAGCCTCCTCCACCAATGCAACCGCAATATCCTGTTGTTTCTAAAGTTACATATCAGCCGGGACCATCCTATGGTTCTGCTTCAGGTCAAACCAGTTTCCAGCAACCACCTGGCCCTATTCCTCCACCAGGCCAACCGGCTCATCCGGTGCAACCCGGTGTTCCGCCTCCAGGCCAACCGGCCCATCCAGTACAACCTGGGGCTCCTCTACAGCCAGGTCAACCTGAGCAATCGGTGTCGCCTGTCTATCCGGGTCAACCTGGTCATTCAGGTCAGCCCTCTCAGCCGGATCAACCTGTTCACTCAGGTCAGCCCTCTCAGTCGGGTCAACCTGTTCACTCAGGGCAGCCCGCTCATTCCATTAACCCTGCCCAACAGCCGATTCATTCAACGCCGCAGCCAAATCAACAGTTGCGCCCTACTTATCAGGCTCCGCAAGGTTCCACTTTTCAGAAGCCTACTCATCCTCAGGGTGGTTATTATCCTCATGGTCAATCTCAACTGAACTATAACCACCCCCGAGGTTCTCAGTATTATCCTCCTCCACCCGGTTTTACCTACACTCAACAGCCAAATCCAAATGCTTCTTACACCAGGCCGACACATAATCAGGGTCCGTACTCTGGTTATCAAGCCCCACACTCTGGTTACCAGCATCCAAATCAGTTTGGTTATATGACCTACGCCCCCTACGGTCAGAATCCTACGGGACAGAACCCATGGGGGCAAGGATATTCACAACCATTGTGGAGTATGGGTACTGGACCTCATCCTGGGCCTGGCATGATGGTTAATCCACCATTGCCGTTCCTGGCTACCTTGGAGCTGCCGGATGTTTCAAAATTGACCAATGATCCGATTTTACATAATCCGTATTGGCTTCCGGTTCCCACCAAGATACCAGGTGATTGCCCCAAGTTTGAGGGAAAAGATGGAGAGGACCCCCAGGCGCATGTGATGACGTATCATCTTTGGTGTTCGTATAACTCTTGGGTCGACGATTCGATTCGTCTGCGCCTCTTCCAGCGTACTTTAACTGGAGCTGCTGCTAAGTGGTACATAGAATTATCCCGTGGCATTTTCCAAGATTTCAATTCTTTAGCCATGGATTTCCTCACGCACTTTCAGTTACCGGTTCATTATGAAGCCAGGACACACCTCCTGACTTCACTGAAGCAGGATAAAGCCACTCACATCTCTGATCACATTCATGAGTGGCGGCGCCGTCGTAGACTGATCAAGTTTCACATACCTGATCAGATACTAACTCACTGGTTCACCACCTCCTTCGTGAATAAAATCGCCCAAGATATTGCGATGGGAGCGCGTGTGACGTAGGAACAAGCTATTGCGCGTGCTCAATATCTGGATCTTGTCTATTCTCAGTCCGGCATGCTTTATGATATCTTGCCTGATGCTCCACGGTCTGGAACCTCTAAGGCTCCGCCTACCCCTGTGGTGGATGGTGTCATTGGTTATGTATCTCAGAATTCGAAGAAATCTTCGAATGGGAAGCAGAAGTCTAATTCTTCCAACAATGCTCCTGCTAATCCCGCCCCCTCCAATTCTGGCAAAACCGCAGAAGTGAATGCCGTTCAGGCCAATCCTACAGAGAAAACTTCCAAGGGGAAAAAGAAGGGCAAAGGAAAATCTAAATTTGATGCCCCAAAGCCAGAATCTAAATCTCGCACTGAGGATGGCTCTCAGCTTAAACCGAAGTACCTTTGCCTCATTTGTGAAGGGGACCATTATACTAAGGATTGTCCACGACAATCCAAAGTTAGTCAACTTCTCAAAGGCTCAAAGGGGCCTCCGGCTGTTCTTAAGGAGCCATTCCCGTCTCAGCAGACCCAGATGGTCGAACAGCCATCACCATCTGCACCATTTGGGTCCCAAGTTTTCATGATGAAGAGTGTTTCACCTATCTCCGTCGCTATGCGTTCGAAGGATTACAGCGAATCGAGGTGGGCACCCGGGAAGGCAGTTGTGGATGGACTGCCTCCCCCACCTGTCTCCGATTCGTTGGAAATCGAGAAGCCTACTCCTGAACCCGTTGTGAAGCTACCTTATAAAGGTGTCTTACGAAGATCTTCTTATAATCCAAATGCTCGTGCTGCTCAACATTATAGCATTGTTGAGGATTTGGCACAGGCACCCTCTGCTATGTCTGTACTAGAATTTCTTCAAAGTTGTCCTTTGCAATGGAAGGCTTTATTGTCTGCAATCGGGGGCATTGATCCCGCCGATTCGAGTCTTCTCACCTTCGATTTAGAGAATTTCACTCCCCGGCTTCCACATCAGATTGCTCTTGTTATTCAAGTCGGGATTAACGATCTTAACATTCATAGGGCCGTCGTGGATGAAGGTGCCTCTACCTGCGTCATGTCCTCCGCTTGCTGGAAGGCCATCGGCTCTCCAACCCTTTCGTCATCTCCCAATGCCCTTGAGGCATTTGATGGTCGGGAATCCAAACCCCTGGGTGTTCTCGAGAGTCTAGCGATCACATTACAGGGGAAGACTATCAATGTGGAAGTAGAAGTAGTCGACGCCAGGCTCAACTACAATATACTTCTTGGCCGCAGCTGGACCCATGCCATGCTATGCGTGCCATCCACCGTCTTTCGACTTCTTAAGTTCCCTCACGAGGGCAAAATTGTCATGGTGGATTAGTTGTCATTTTTCACCTCTACGTCTGAGAACAACGTGCCATACGTGGATCAGATTCCAAATCCCCTGGATAGTGTAGGACCTGGTCTCTTCAAAGACCCCGTCCTCATGGGTATTTTTCCCGCACCACCACTGCACACCACTCAATTTAACATGATTTCCAGGTTCGATGACCCCTGGCTTATTCCTACGCCTGAGCAGGTGTTTGAGATTGGAGAATCAATGCCCTTGACTCCAATAGAGATCAGCTACTGTGAAATTGTTGCCGCATCTGATCCTCCACCTCCTTAGCATGCTCCTTTGAGCATGGCTCTCGACGTCTACTCTCAATCCCCCTGGCTTGGTCAGGCCGATTCACCTGATCCTCTCAAAGAGACTTTTCCTTCCGATGAAGTCATCATTGAAACTATGTTTCTTGAGGAGATACCTTGGGGCGATGGACATCATCGCTCCTCTTTTATGCCTAGCTTGGGGGAAATGACTGACTGTCTGGAGCATTATGCTTCTCAGGTTCCTACCCCTCCTCTTCAAACGCCTATTTTGACGCACGAGGTTTTTTTGGAAGGTAACTTGGGAAACATCACTCAAACCATCTCGATCAACATCTCTGTTAAACCGGGGATTGTTGAGAATATTCACGTGGGAGTGACTTGTTCTCCCAATGAGATTCAAGTCTATACTAATCTTTTTAAATAATTCGGAGATATGTTCGCCTGGTCCTACGAGGAAATGTCGGGGATTGATCCCAGTATCGTAGTGCATGAGATTCCAACCTATCCTGGTGCGAAGCCCGTGCGCCAACGCTTACGCCCCATGCATCCTCGAAAAGCCACTGCAATTAAGGCAGAATTTGAAAAACTTCTGAACGCGGGTTTTATTTATCCTATCCCCCTCACAGAATGGGTTTCTAACATTGTCCCTGTCGATAAAAAACAGGGTACGATTAGAGTCTGTGTTGATTATCGCGACATCAATCGCGCCTGTCCAAAGGATAATTATCCCACTCCGTTCATAGACCAGATCATCGACGAATGTGCCGGAAGTGAGATCTATTCCTTGATGGATGGTTTCTCAGGATATAATCAGATCAATATTGCACCTGAGGATCAACACAAGACCACATTCATCTGTCCGTGGGGCACTTTCGCGTATAAAAAACTCCCGTTCGGCTTAAAGAACGCTGGAGCCACTTTTCAGCGTGCAATGTCTTATACTTTTCACGACATTCGTCATATCGTTCAGCCTTATCTAGACGACTTTCCAGCTCATTCAGCTACGCAAGAGGATCACTCTGAACACCTCCGCTAGGTTTTCCTTTGCTATAGGCGCTACAATATTAGGCTCAATCCTCATAAGTGCGTCTTCGGCGTGGATTCTGGTCATCTTTTGGGATTCATAGTCTCCAAAGACGGAATTCGCCTTGGCCCTTTAAAATTCGAGGCCATCATCAACCTCCCATCACCCTCTTCATTATATCAGCTGCAGAGTCTGTAGGGAAAAGCGAACTTCCTTCGACGCTTTATCCCGAACTACGCCGAGGTGGCCAAAGGATTTACGCGCCTGTTAAAGCAGAACATTCCCTTCCATTGGGACAAAATTGCTCAGCAATCCTTTGAGAAGCTAAAGATGTTATTGGTTAATGCTCCTTTGCTTTCTCCCCCGGACTATCATCGTGATTTCACTTTGTATCTTGCCGCCGCGTTTAGCACCATTGCTATGGTGGTGCAGGATGATGATGATGGTAATGAAAATGTCGTTTATTATCTATCACGAAACCTTCTTCGATACTGAAACACGCTATGCTCATGTCGAGAAGTTGGCTTTAGCTACCGTACACGCTGTGCAGCGCTTTCGCCATTACATCCTACTGCGCACAATTACCGTGGTTTCAGACTGTAACCCCATGACATATATTCTCTCTAGAAAATTACTGGGGGGAAAGTACTCCAAATGGATTGTTATCCTGTAGGAGTTTGACTTAGAGTTCACTACCGCTAAGTCAACTAAGTCACTGGTTTTCGCAGATCTTATATGCTCTCTCCCTACAGACTCCGCTCCTTCACACTCTGAAGAACATATACCGGATGAAACACTTTTCCTCATCAGTACTCGTGACCCTTGGTACGGTGACATAATTGTGTATCTTCAGACCTCGACATTTCGGTCTGAGTTGGATAAAGCTGCTCGCCGTCGAATTTGGCATCAGTCCCAGCCCTACCGTATAGTAGGAGATACCTTATACTGCATTGGAGTAGATTCGGTGCTTCGGCGGTGCTTAACCTTGGAGGAGGCTGAAAAGGTCCTAAATGAATGCCACAGTGGCGCCTGTGGTGGACATATGTCTAGATATGCTACTGCTCAAAAGATTTTGCGAGCAGGATATTTTTGGCCTTCCATATTCAAAGACTGTATTATTGCAGTCCGTAAATGTCATGCGTGCCAGATATTCCAGCGCAAGATGTGCGTGCCGCCTCTCCCCTTGCATCCTGTTATTACTGTCGGCCCTTTTGCAAAATGGGGCGTGGATTTTATGACGTGTAACCCTCACTTGGCTGGGGGGCATGCGTATAATTGTCGTCGTCGACTACTTCACCAAGTGGGCCGAGGCGATGCCTACACTAGCTGCTGACGGTAAAACGACTGCTCAATTTATATTCAAGCACGTTATTGCACGGTTCGGGGTTCCTCAATCCATCGTCACCAATCATGGTACTCATTTCTGAGATTATATGATGGCTGAGCTGACTTCAAAGTTGGGCTTGCGTCACGACAGCTCAACACCTTATTACCCTCAGGCGAATGGTCAGGTTGAAGCAGTGAACAAGGTTCTGGTCACTATGCTTCAACGAACAATTGGTATTCACAAATCCAATTGGCATCTCCAACTGTTCTCAGCTCTATGGGCATACTGAACATCTGCAAAGAGTGCAAATGGATTCACACCATTTCAATTGGTGTACGGTTTGGAAGCAACTCTTCTGGTTGAATGTGAGATTCCTTCTTTGAAATTAGCTGTGGAACTTCTACCTAATACTTTTGCTGAGGAAGAACGTCTTCTGTATCTGGAACGGTTAGATGAAACCCGTCGTCTGGCTACTTTGGTTATTGAAGCACAAAAGAAGAGGGTCAAAACTCATTTTGATCAATCTGTTTCCCCCCATTCCTTTATCGAAGGAGACCTCGTCCTCCTGTACGATCAAGCACATTACAAGCTTGGAGCCGGTAAGTTCCAGCCTATGTGGCATGGGCCCTATATATTAAAACGCGTTTTGAAAAACGGGGCTTATGAGCTTATAGATTATGAAGGAGTTCCGCTGGCGCAGCCCAAAAATGGGCTGTACCTCAAAAAGTACTATGCCTGAAGTGATTTCTTGGTGTGGTGTGTGTACATAGGCGTGTGTTTTTCATTTGTGTGCATGTATGGTGTGGTGTGCCTTGTAAAAATCTTTCTGCTGATCGGGTCTTCCTGGTTATGCAGATGTCCATTCATCCATTTGTTGGTTTCGCGGATGGTGCCTCCCGCAGTACCAGGAATCTATCTTCAGCAGCCTGGGTAATCTATGATCCTGCTGGTGAGTTGGTCGACCTGCAAGGTGTGTGTCTAGGACGTACTACAAACAACATCGTGGAATATAGTGCTGTGTTAGAATTATTAACCGAGGCAGTAAACCTTGGTATCCGTGAATTGCTTGTGTATCTAGATTCACAACTTGTAGTGTTACAGCTGAACGGATACTATTCGGTAAGAAACCCGTCCATTTTACATCTGTATTTGCGTATTCGATTACTGGAAAGGAATTTTGACTACATTACATATCAACATATACCCAGGCATTTGAATACATTAACAGATGTGGTAGCTAATTTGGGGTTAGACAGACATTTGCGCAATTTGTAAATCATCATCACATGTAAAGAAAGATCCATCCAGAAATAGATATGCATATATATATATCGAAGTGTTTACATAGCGTGTGTTACATAAAGTAAAAAATATACATAATCGTCTTAAATACATCCGGAGACGATATGTCTCTCAAAAAATATATGTGGTAAAAGCCCTAAAATATATAATCCGCATGGTGCTCATGATAGCATGTAACTGCACGCACTAAGCGTCTCAGAAGTCGGTGGATTCGACTAGGTAATCCCACCGTATGTCGCTGGTACGCCATCGGTACATCCGCCAGCCGAGCATAGTCTGGGATCCCTCGGGCAATACCCTTGAGATTCTGGATCAACTCCTCCCCTCCTGTGCCCTTTGCCTGAGGATCAGGGGCGAGAAGAGTCCTCCGCGCGATTAGAGACATACCAGCTGGTCTCTCGGGGCCCACATCTGCATACACATAAAATGTGTTAGGACAAATGTGTATTAACAAAAAAAATCATAAAACATAAAAATCAAAAGAGATGAGGTCATACCCAACTCCTCGTCTCAGTCATCTCCTTCCGGCAGTGGGAGATCTGGGTCTCCAGTGAAATCGGTTCCTGCATATGGCCAGTTCTCCACTACAATCAACTGGCACCGCAACCACCCAAAAAACTCCGGCCTCCACGACATCTGTTGGCCTCCTCCAGCTCTGGGCATTAGTGCTGCCCAGTGAGCCATTCTTGGCTCTCGTGGAATCGGCTCAGCTACAATGGCCCCTTGGCCTTGGAAGATTGGTAATCGTTCCAGGATAAACGATACCAGGATGGAACTGTAGCCGAACTGTTTCAGTTTGGCTTGCTTGTATTTTGTGAGTTTTCTCTTCATGCTTATTGTTACTACTGTAGCCCAGTCAAACAAAAGTGGAGTCATGCACTCTAAGGCCAGCAGGAGTTGGGCCTTTGTGGCCTCGTGCGGTGCCTGCGACCTTGCAGCCCGCGTGATGGTATGTAGGACAACCCTCAATTCCAGATCGGGGATGGTGTGGATATCCAAATTTTTACTCCCTGATCCCATTTGTGCCCTTGGGCACACTCGTGCCATCACCTCTTCCATCTTCTCGCCGGATGGTCTGCTCCCAGTCAAGATGGGCACCGGACCTCTGCGAGACAGTCCGGTTATAAAGTACACATCGGAGACCTCCAGTTCCAATACCTGATCTCGCAACTTGAACACTTGTTCCTGTTCATCCCAAATACTGATAAGATACTGGAGGAGCTCGGGCTGAGCTCGTAAACAGGGTGTTAGGAAGAACTTCTTTAGCCCACAGTTTTTGAGGGCATTCATGCAAGCCTCATTTTCTATAGCCTGTTCATCCTCTTCTCCATGCTCTCTTTCTTTCCACTCAATCACCATTTTTCTTGATTACCTGCATCCACATGGTCACAAACCCTTAATTAGATCTCTGTTAGGCTTCAAAACTCATTTAAATTGATTAAAATTTCGAATTTCTAGGCGGAAATTTGGGTTCGGCCGCTGGCGCAGCTGTTTTGTGAATAGTCGTGCCACGTGGCGCGAGGCCTTTACATGGAAAAGCCCATTGGCGCGGGTCCGTGCCTGATACCCGCGCCAATGAGCGCAGCCCTAAAAATTCAAAAAGTTGCCACAAGAGTCTGATACATGAGGGAAAAATATCAAAAAATGGATTGAAATGAAGTTCAGGGAAGCGCCTCTTACCTGCAACAGACGAGAAACTGAATGGTAAACCGGATTTGTTGCAATCACCGTCAAAATTTTTGCACACCAAATGGACCACTGCTACTTTTCACCAAGGTAAATAGTAAATGTAATTTTGTTTTTACCATTTTGGCATATTTATAACTTTTTCAACACAGGATAGGTTTTAAAAGTTATTTTTATCAAATATTTTAATATGTTATGTCGAAAATGGGTTTTACGCTTGCTTGGTATGTGCAGCAACAGGTCTTTCCATGACTTTAACGGTGAAAACGAGTTGTATTTTATTCTTTTTCGGACTCGGTAAATACATAAAAAAGTCACTTTGGAGTCATCTTTCAGCTCTTTTCTGACTCTCTAAACATGAAAAGATTGCCGAGGCCCTTGTCGTTTCGATCTCGTTAAAATGGACATGAATCGACATCTACCCAGTATACGTTTACCCCTTTTTCGGGCTGGGATAGATTGATTACGAAAAAGGAATACCCTAGACTATCGCTACTAGGAGGTTTTCTCGGATATTGTTTTCTACCTTTTCGGATCTGAGAAACTATTTACAAAAAGGGACCTTTGGAGTTTAGTTTTCTGCTGTCTTTTCAAACTCTCTAAACATTAAAAGACGCCGAGTTCTTCCCTTGTCAGACTCGTTAAACCCTGATGACATTGGATTCAGTCGAAATGACGTTCTCTGAGTTCTTCATTCCTAGGGCTCATTAAATGTACTAGGATGGATTCGCCCGAAGGGCAGATTTATATTACAAGCATATGCTATCCCCTTCAAGCTTGTTATCAAAAATAATTGGGGTACTCGCCAGAAATGGTGGGGGAAATGGAACCATCATCATTGTCGTGTTGGCAGTATGTCGCTCTTGAACATGGCACTTGTCTGCATTCGTGTCGGGTTGGGGACATCTCATCTTGTTTCTTCACTTTGCCTTCGTGGGTTTGGATAATCCCTTTTGACCTCTCATCTGTTCATTACCTCGTCACCATGACCTCTGATCCGTTGATGTCAAATACTGCCAAGTCCACTGTCGTGTCGTTTATATGTTCGAGAGAAGTTGGCCTCTGCAAATATCAACCTTCCTCTAATTCTCATATGATTTCGATTCACAACAAAACATCATGTTCCTCGGTCTTGTGTCGATGATGTGGGAAACATTATGGCCCACCTTTGATCAAGGTCACTTCCTGTCGACTTCAGCTCATTATCCAGGAAACTGATCTAGAGACTCCTTTATGGTACCTTGGAGCTTGCATGCCTCAATGGCAGGTTCGTTGCATTCAACGTGAGGTTTTCATCATTGGCCTCCGATCGAGTGATTCTGCAGGTGTTCGACTTCAGCTCATTGATTCACATGCCGTAGATTGTACCTGTAGTACCTTGAGGGCCATCATCATTATTGGTGGTTCCTCTCACGTCTGTTAACAACTCTCATCATTGGCTGGTAATCAGACGATGTTCTTGCATGTTCGACTTCAGCTCACATATTCTCATGCTTGAACTTATACTTTTTTTGGGTCGAGATGGAGCGCAAGACCCTGGATTATGTCTGTTGTAATCCAGGCTGCGATATTGTGGATTATTATGATTATTTACATGACTTATTCAATGGATGGTTGCGACCATACCTGAGTCTATTTATTGATCCTCACTGGATTGTTGCGCCCATACCCTAGATATAGATTATAGTATACTCTGTTTCGGATGGCTGCGCCCATACCGCATATACATCATGTACTTGAGATATCAGTTGTATTTCTCCACGTAGGTTTTCTGACGGTGGAGCTTCAGTTGGACACGTTCTCGTAAAGCATTTCACCCCTCTCTCTCTCTCGGGCCTCATGCTTTAGGGGGCATCTGTTACACAGTAATTTGTCACCGTCCCTACCATTCCCCGTCCCGCACATTGGAGGGCCCATTATGTGACCTGTGAGCAATGTCATGCCTTGAAACCATTATCATTGCATTCCTCTAAACATGAACTTCAATTGCCCTAAAGACATCTCCTTGCAAAAAACCATAAAAACATCCCTTTTTGCATTGGCGCGGGTAGCCAGTTCATCACTCGCGCCAATGAAGAAAATCCTACAAAGAGGCCGCATGTTGGCCTTTCATCTGATCGCGATCCTTGACAAATTTAAGGAGTGTTTTTAAATAAAGCGGAAGACACTGTTTCAACAAACTCGAGCACTATCTATCTTGAGTTGGAGGTTTGACTCACAGGAGGTTCATGGAAGGGAAGTGGTTTGCCACCTCTCATGGAAGCTTCCTTGATGATAGGGCCAATCCCATAATTATGGGATCAACTCCCACCCTCATCTATAAAAGCTTGCCCATTTCCATTGCAAGCTAGTCTTGAAGTGCCCAAGTCTTGAATCTCCAAGTTCTCAAATTCCCAAGAGCCTTAATACTGCAAGAGCCCTCATTCTTCCCTTAAGGCAAAACTCAAGCAAGGAGACTATCGTCGAGAGACTCTAAGAGAGGCTTGTCCCATCCTTGGCAGGCTTTGCAAGACGTGCTCTACTCGAGACCCCTCCGAAGGAGACCTCAACGTCGGAACATTGGTTGTACTCTCTTTAGATTGTTTATTAATGAATGACTACTGGTTATGGTTCCACTCTATCTTTATTTTATGATAATGATGAGTTATATCCTTTTTGACTGATATATAGTTGCGTATTCTGGATTTTATGCTTGTATTCGTGTTGTTTCTTGCATGTGTAGGTGTCCATCCACGGAGATCGTGGGGATCGTGATCTGCCGAGGCTAAGGAACAGGAACGCTGTCTCTTCTACGAATCATAGCACTGGACTCCAGGTAGGCCTCCATCGTTGGTCTGTTTATTCGCAATTAGGAACTTCCGCTGTAGCATTTGATGATTGTTGCTAGACCCGTGCTGGGCTAGTAGGGATCGCCTCTGTCCACAGAGGGGATTTACCTCCTCAACAGTAACATATATGCCTAAACATAAAGTGTTGCAAATTATTAGGGAAATTACTTCAACCAAAACCCTTAGGGTTTTCACACATCACACACCACTCCTTCACTCTATACCACTCCATATTCATTCTTTCTAATCCATATGACCACTCTCTTAGCTTCTATGTCTTTCTCGATCCATACCTTGACTTGGATTTTCAACATGACTTGCACATTCTTGATCCATGCAATCTCGCATTAGCACAACTTCTATCAATTTAGTGGGAATAATTCTTGCATTGCACATGCAATATTTTCCCAACAACATACATTCATACAATGCACCACAACAGATTTAATCCACCCAATTTTTTTTTTGACAAGTTCTCACGCTGCCTCTTGCTCTGGCCACTCCACTCAAATCTAGCCATGCCTACTCAAAAAAAAAATGCACACTTAACACTGACTGGGTTCTGCCATATGCTCTTCACTCTAAGTCTTTTTAAACTTATTATAAATCCAACCTAATTCACACTATTCCTGAACCATACACCTCATTATCCTCGACACCTTGTAAGTCTCTAACACTACATAACCAACCAAATTCTTATCATCTAGCACTTACTAGTCAAAGAGAGCCAAGTGATCTTTCATTTAATTTTGGCCAATGAAGCCCATCACAAAATCTCCATTACTCTAGTGTGATCTATATCCCATCTACCACAACCCTGGAGTTGAAAAATTACTCTGCAGAGAGTGGCCATGTGATCTGGGGACCCCCACCGTCATTTTTTCCAACATGATGTTCCATACTCATAAATTAAAATGCTAAGTGCTAAACTCCATACTCTCATATTCACAAAGTTCTCATATTGAACAACCTGGATTTGATACTAGTTGTTAGGATCACAAAGCACAAAGAGAAGTGGTTCTCTCTAAAGACACCATTACTGTGTTCCTAATGGCCACTAGGATGGCTTAACATGGAGATTTTTTGCCTTTAAATAGGATACATTAAATATAAATACCATGGGCAAAACCATGGGTGCCCATAAACCTGGAGACCAAAAAACTATCGATAACTTAACCAAGTTAAATTTACTTTAGCCACCCTAACAACTACCAATCAACTATGTGAAGCTAGTTGAGCAACAATTGAAGGAGAATCTTTATAAAACCTTTTAGGAGACGAGTATAAGGTAAGGCATTGCCCCATTTTCTGAGATGTATACATAACATTATTCATCATGAAACTTAGGGTTTCTTCCTTGCTCTTGTGGTAGTGATTGGTGCATCTAGCCATATGCCAAATCATAATGCTTAAACCATAATAGTGATGAAGGGTATTCCCTTCTCTTTACACTCGGTATTCAAGAGATTCCAATGTGATTTTTTGAAAGGTTCATGCATTTATCAACAAACTTGAAAATGTGAATATGGAGACTTCTATAGGAAAATCTCATAAAAATAGTGAACCTTAATTTCTTCATTTTAACTAATCAAACATGCAATGTTATTTTAGCCTATTATATGTAATGTTAAATTCATTAATTTTAATTATACATTTTGTTAGGGTCCTATAAGTATAGGATTCATAATTTGGAATTGACTTATGATAATCTTGTAAATATGTACATACTTTGCTTTCTGCAAGTTGTTTTCCCATATTTTGTAAAAAATTAAAAAAAAATAGAAAATCAAAAAGAGGGTAAAAGTCCTAAAAGAAAGATCAAAGGACTTAGAAAAAATAATATACCCCAAAGAAAAAATAAATAAAATATGAAAGTGTACAAATT
Organism: Pinus albicaulis; assembly: GCA_034641835.2. Lineage (NCBI taxonomy): Eukaryota > Viridiplantae > Streptophyta > Pinopsida > Pinales > Pinaceae > Pinus > Pinus albicaulis. Next base: position 1,053,345,276 of record CM076577.1, on the reverse strand, counting down.
CAAATGCCACTACTTTTTACTTTGTTACTGATGATTATGGCAGAGTGTCAATAAATGCCATAATCCATGATGAGTTGAACTGTTCAATCTTGACTTGTCATGTTTCAATTTACATGTTGTAGATAGTGAATAAAGATTAGTCAGACTGTTTAATCCTGACTAATTAATAGATAGGTAGAGAATAATGAGGAACTCATCAATTTAAACTGAGCCCTCGGATGATATAAGATAGATTTAGATAGTTTTTATGCTTTCAAAAGAATAAAATGTTCAATGTTGCTAGCTCAAATGCACCTGCAAAATGGAAGAAAAAATGTTAGATTAAAGTTGGGTAGGTAGAAAAAGGTGGGAAAATCATTTTAATATTTGTTACCAGGCAGAAATCACTAATTTCCTCTCCCCTATAGTTATTCTACATTCTAAACTTCCAGTCAAAAAGGCTTAGAGCATTTCTCTGACTTCTATTGGGACCAGACCCAAGGCTCAATAAATCTTAAGTTAAAAGTGTTGAATTCCTATAATAATCCCTAATTATCATCATTTACCCTACATTCATCCATTACACTTTCATAAGTAAAGACCTTTTTACTTAATGAAAAGATAAAATCCCTGTTTGATTAATCTCCTTCATTCATAAAAACATAAAAAACCCTCCAAAAATATTATATTTCAGGTCTAAGTGGTCAAATTGTAAATGATAAAGTTTTGATTTTATATTATCACTTCACTTGGTCATATCATTATATTTTGGTGTTTTTCATTGTCCTTGGTCATATTAACTTCTAATTTATTTATTAAATCCCTGTAAACAAACCTTATATTATTATTATAACCCCTCTTATCTAATTATCCCCAAAAACCCACTATTATAAGCTTTTTTTCCAAAGTTAATTATCCACATGTTTAAATAAAAAACCCCAATTATATCCCCTTTGGCATAAAACTAACATTATGTAAATATCTCGTCCCATTACATACTTAAACCCAAGGTTAAAATATACTTCATTTTCTTTTTTTTTAATTATGTGAAACCTCATGTTTCATATAAGAATTAACCTCAGTTAATCTTATAACCCGCCTCACGCGCATTTTTAATAATATATATAAACCTTGTTTATATATACACCACCACTAAACCCCTTCCTAAAAAATGTACATACTCCGTCTATGAATAAAACATTTGATAAAAACTTTGGTTATATATATATATATATATATAAAGTTTTTTCATGCGCCATCACATAAGTCAACCTGGCCCCATCATAGAATTCCACAGCAGCTTTCCGTTTAATCCCGATCGTTCGCTCCCGTGCTCCAAATCCAACGTCTGATGATGATTTTTGCGCTCGCAAACCAATCGTTCTCCCAAAAAGAAATCGAGCGCGAAATAGGTTGTTTTCTTGAAACCACCCCCTGCGACATGGCGTCTCCTCATTGTGTTGCATTCATTTTTCCAAAAACTACTTATAGCCCAACTCCAATGCGAAAACAACTTCCGGTTTTTCGCATTTGAAAACAGAAACCCCCCCACTTTTTGATGAGACAGCCATTTAATGTATTAATGGCGACCAATATCGAATCTTAAAACCTTTGATAAACACTATTTTCATTATTTTTTCATGCATTTGAACTATAAAAAGAGCTCCGCTTGACTGTATTTAGCCATTTCAAGACCCTGTTTACCCATTTTTCGTTAGAGACCTAGATTTGACCACTGATTTTCATTTGAAGGCCGGGTAAGCCATTTGATGCACCAGAGCTCAAATTCAACTACAAAAAATTGCAGAAACCCTTTCGACTACCAAAATAACTGCAAAAAAGGTATTTTCCCAAAACTAGCCTGCAAAATTCACGATTTAAACATCCAAATTGAATCAATTGAGCTATAACTAGTGAATTTGTCCATCCTAGTGTGTTTGAAACCTTGAAAAAACAGGGCAAACCCTCGCAAAATTTCTCTAGAATTCTCTGATTCATAAAAGCTTCATTTAAAGCCAAATCCTTAGTCCAAAACCCCTAAAAGATTAATTCCACGGCTCAAAAAGGTTTTAAAACCTAAAGAATACCTTAAAAGCCTCTTTTGCAGTCACAGTCATTCAAAAAGCCTATGTTTTATGTCTTAAGCCTGTTGCATGTGTCCTAAATTCCTAATTGAGCACTGAAGTACCCACTGCCATCATCTTTTCCTATAAGATTGCTCAATTACCCTCTGTTTCAACAAATACAACTATTGCAAACTATTTAATCTTGCTTTAGTTATTAAAGATGACCAAAAAACAAATGACACCTAAAGCTAGAGGATCCAAGCCTGTTAAACCTGGAGGATCCAAACCTCCCAAGTCTAAAGTAGCAAAAGCCCTAAAATATACTCCTACAATCATTGCAAAATCCACTGTGACTGTTAACCCCCTTCAGTCACCAGTGTCTAATGAAGAAATTATCCCTTTAATTGATTTGTATTATAAAATTGCAGACCCTATGGTAGAATTCAAATTATTAGAACTTCAAAATTGGTGTCATGAAAAGTTCCTAGAGAAAGATGACATGCCTCTCTGGGATACAAATTTACCCAAATATGTAGTCCCAGTAACACATCCTAGTCAAGACCTGGTAAGATTTTGTCAGAAGTACTATGTTCCAGACCAAAGAGAAATTGTGAATGTTGATAGGGAGATTTTATTTTCTATCACTGCAGAGTCTATTAATGAAATGTTGCAACTACAGTTTAACCCTAGGGTAGTTCCCCTATCCATTGAAGCATTAACTTAGTTATATTTGGGATTAGATTTCCCTAAGAGATTCATGATTTTTCAAAATTTCATGCCAGCTCATGTGGACATTCCAAAGCTGAATCCTCCCAATTCCACTTCCAAGTTTCCTGAGGGTTCAAGACATGTAATTTGAATGTTATCCTTCATATTGGGCTATTTCACTAATGAATTCACTGATGAATCCATCCTTGGTTTTTTGTCTACCTTATCTCCTAGTCAACCTCCTGCTATGATTTTTGACTTTACCTAGTTTATAGTTGATTCTATCCATCATCAGTTGACCAAGTTTCCCATTGAAGGGGTACTCAGATATTCTTCATATTTATTTCATTTGTTCTTATTCTCACAAGCTGATAACTTTCCAATAGCATTATATAAAATGAATGTAGAGGGCCAGCCTCTATCATTTGTCTTTTGGACATCACTATTGAGAAAAGAAGGAAGTGAATACAGCTACACAGATTTTACATATTTGGTCATCAGGCCAGCTATGAATTTGCTACATAAATCAGAACAACCTAGGGTAAGTGAAGAAATGAAAAGGATATCACAACTATTAGAGCAATGCAAAATGGGAGATTGGTACTTGTATGAGAAACACACTGAATTGAGAATCTTTGGAACCAATCTTCTTCCATACAAATTACCTAAGTTTTTGACTATTAGAGTCTTTTCTTTAGAGTATTTGAGACAGGTTTTGAATGTTGATGCCATCAATTTCTTAGCCTCCAAGAAGAAAACTTAATTCAAACTGAAAAATCAGATTGGTCCTTTCATTGTGAATAATAGAGATGCTGAAAAAGAGATAGCTAGAAGATTTTTAGACTATAAGTTCTAGGAAAGCTTCTATTCGAATTATGACCCTCAAGGTCTTCTCAACAGTATAAGGGTTAAAAATAAGCTTCCTCCTTTCATACATGAACCCAAACCTGATATTAAGAAATTTGCAAATCAGATAAAATGGGTAGAGAACACATTGATTGATACAGTGATCAATACATATCCAATACAATTGAAGGATACCACATTTTCCATGATAGCTTCTAAATAGCCAGAATCTTCAAACAAAATAAGCAGGGATGAAGGAGCCTACAAAACATAGACTACTACAGAGACTAAATTCAAGCTCGTCTACAACAAAAGGCTCAAATTCGGTTCCATAGGGAAAGATAAAGTGATTGAAATTGATGATACAAATGGCCAAGAAACAAATAATGAGCCTGAGGTAAGCAATGATGAGGCTACTAAAATAATTAAATAGACTTTAACAAAAATAGAAAAAGAACAAGCAGCAGCTAAAGAATCATACACTTAGATGATTGAAAGCAGGTTAATATGGAAACTTCTTCTTCTCAGACAACAAAAGAAAAAGATTTGGATATTAAAGAAAGATATAAACAGATCAAACAAAGGAATGAAGAAAACAAAAGTGTCTTAGAAGATTTGATTTTAGAAATAGGAGTCGACCCATAAAATGCGCAAGTTGCTGAAGTATTGATCAAGAAGAAAAATGATGATATTGCTGCTTTAAGGAAACAATTAAAACTTCCTCAAAGTGAGCACCCACAGAGTAAGGAGATACTTCAAGAACAGAAACAAAAAGAGGATATGATGCATTTGATCATAAATCTAACTGCCCAAATCAAAGATATGGAAATTCAAATGGATATACTTATAAAAGAAAAAGAAACTATGAAGGAAACTGATACTTCCACCATTCCTACAGTCATACCCATTATTAATGATGTTGTTCCTTCTACACTAGGAGAAAAATTGGCACCAAAAGAGTTATTGGCAACTGCAGTGTCAGTACAATCAACCACAACATCAGCAACAAATTCTTCAACCACACAGGTACAACATACAAATGATGTGGGACAAATAGTAAAGGCTATGGAGGAGATGTCACTGAAAAACAATGAAATTAATAGTTTGAAGAAAATGATTCAGAATATGGAAGTATCTAACAAAGAAGCATTAATTAATGCCAAAAATTATGAAAAAAGGGCCAAAAGACTTGAAGAGCAAGTCAAAAGCCTTCAAAAAGATTTGAGTTTCACTGCACAAATTTCTTACGTAAGAAATTACCTATGGACCAATATAATTGAGGTCATACATCTTCAGTGGCCATCAATCCAAATCATATATGAACAGAGAGGCCTACTTCTAGCAGCACAAATAGAAATCCAGAAGACAACAGAAGAATTAGCAGATAAACCAACACAAGCATTAAAGCTAATCACTTTCTTGAACAGTAAAAATAGAACAGAACTAGAAGAATTGAAGATTCAGGATAAGATAGACAATATTAAAAATAAAGAAAGTTTTGACTAAGAAAACTCTAATGAACAATTTGAGAGAAAAATGTGATGCCATGAATTTTTCTATTACCAATTTTTTAGCAAAATACACTATGCTAAGACAAGCTGGCATTCTAGATATTCATGTCTTCAATGAGAAATTGATGGACCAAAAATAATATGAAAAAAATATAAGGGATCACGCTAAAGAACAGGTCAACAAGCCACTGCCACAGGGCTCTTCCACTGGAAAGGTTGTTCTCCAATATATTGAAGACTTATTTTTCCTTCAAAATGAAGTCAAACATATGTTTGTCATCAAACCAAATTTTTCCAAGTATACTAATGCTGATGAGAACTTCAAAAAACTCAGAAGTGTAAAAATACCAGATGCTAAACAATGGCAAAATTTTACAGATTTTTTGTAGTAGCAAAGAAGAAAAACAGTAAAAGAAAGTACAAGTATCTGAGAAAGAAAAAAACAGTTACTTGATTTTGATTTTTTACTGCTAAGAAGTCTCTTTTTACAGCAATTAAAGGTTAAAATATCAGTTAAAAGAGTATCAGGGTGAAAGAATAGAGTCAAAGTGTATCAGAGAGAAAAGCAACAGCCAACTGATTTTGACTGCTGTAATTTCCCTTTTTACAGCAGTAAAATGATAAATAAACAACTTGAAAGAACATTAGAGATGAAGTACAGTGTTAAAGAGTATAAGTGGAAAGAGTATCAGTTAAGTCAACTTCCAAAAAGATATTTTTCAATATGCCAGCAAGCATGGACAACTATTCAACAAACAGTTTTTGTTAGATAAGTTAGTTCTATATTTTTCTAGATAAGAGAACAGCTTGCTAAAGTTGTTAAGAAGTTGTCCCTCTTAATGTGTAAAGATATTTTATATCTCCTAGAGTTATTCCTAGATCTCTGTAGGATATTTGTAATAAAAATTTGTATAAATACTTCAGTTTGTGAAATTTTTAGTGTGGAATAAAATTACTAAGATTACTATAGACTTTTGCTGATACATTGGAGGCTCTCATGTGTTGAATTCAAAGTAGCAGACTGGACAAAGCTAAAGTGGCATCATTATTCAGGATTCTTGCGATAAGTTGAAGAGTGTAGTACATCTCTTCTTATCATTGTTTCTTTTCTGAGTTTCATGCAATTCATTATGTGTTTAATCTATCTTAATGTGTAACTAGGAATATTACTACAAGACTAGCCTTTTGCTCCCTATTTTTAACTAAGTTACCATTTAAATGTTTTCTGCTGATTTCTAGTGTTAGGAATTCTTCATTTCTCCTACTCCCATTTGACCCTTGCCTCCTTCTTCCATTTTCTAGATCAAAGGATCCTTCATTCCCTTTATCTTGATCATACCATTTCATCAAAAACCTTTCCCCAAATCTCTAAGGGTTATCTACCTTGCCCTAAATACATTTGTACCCTTTTTGCCTTGCCTTCTAGTACTGCTATCTAGACTTAGACTCCATAGCCCAATGGACAAGTAGATCTCTCCCTAGTTTAATCCTAAGTGATTTTTTCCCACCAAAACCTTTAAAAGAAAACCAATTTTTCTATCATAACTAGCCTAAAACATAAATAAAAAACAAAGATAAATATTAAAGAGAGAGCCCTCTCTGAATTCTAGGAAGGCTAGATCCTAGAGTTTGAAGTAGGTTTGTGGTTACCTTGGACTATTTCTCTTGAACTTGTAGAAATTACTGAGTGATAACACATTTATTAACAAGGGTGTATAAGAATAAAGGGTGTGTTTGAGTGCTAAAGTAGATATAGAACGCCTTTGACTGTTCTTAGCATCTCAATACATTTTCTACCTAACTTTAATATAATAAATAATTTACACCTAGGTGTGTCCCATACCATTTTTTAAAGGAAATTGTTAGAATGGGATATGTTTCAAATAGATAGTCAAAGCAAATAAAATTGTAGTTGTAATAGATAGGTCACTCATCTCAGGTTCCCTTAATATTTAACCATGATTATTTTAAAAAATAGGCTACAGTTACATGCCAATTAATTTTTTTCTCTAAAACTATTATATAAATTTGAAAGTGAAACTTATATCAAGATTAATGTGATTACTTTTATATATTTAATGTTTTCAATTATGTTGTAAAAAAGTGATTCAGACCGAAGTGAAGTGAAGTATTGACTATTGTTTATCAGTATAATTACATATTTCATATCAGCACTAAACATGAAAGTTTTTAGGGATCAAATGTGAGAAACCTCCACTACAAAGAGGAAATTATAAATTTGCAATAAAAGGTGTATAGAAGAAATTTCTACATGGTATTGAAGTATTACGATTTGATATTTTTTTCTTTAACTTAGCTTATCATTTTTCTAGAAAAAGATTTTCTTTGCATTGGGTCCATGGTGGATATTATATACTTTGATTATTATTGATAATTTGTATTGTGGATAATAGGTCATTGAACATTTTTATTAATAAGATTGTAAATTGTTTTTAGGTATCCATACAAATTGGAAGGAGAAACAAATGGGAGATTATAATAGGCTTAAAGTTCCAAGACTTAAAGGACAAGTTGGCTTTTTCTAGAAATATTTAACTTAGAGTGAAGTATATAGATATAATAGACCTTTATTTGATCTGATCATGTTGAATGAATTCCTTAATGTAAAGTTATTGAACTTATTAAAGGGGAGGAAATCAATCACGATGCCCCTCATAACTTATTACTTACAATAAAGAAACATCTAGCTCATATGTGATATGAACTGTAATTATTTCACAATGACATGGTACTCACATTTGTAAATTTTTTTTCGTTTTAGTTAGCCTATGAATCTTATGGTTTGGCATTATATATGATCACATATGCTTAATTATGATTAGATATGTGATTTTGTGCTACAGTGTGCAATTTTTACTACAATTAATCATGTTCATATAGCCCCGAAGACAAAAGAGGACAACATCCAAAAAAAATGTAAAGGCTCATTTGAAAAGAAGAGGGGATGCCAATTCCATTTCAATGTAAATGATTTTGAATAAGGACCTCGATATAAAAAAACTGACATAGAATGCATATGAGCAAGAAGATGAAGATACTGACATACAATGCATATTGTGACATGGGAACTATGACCTAGGAATTGTAAACTCGCGTCATCCAAGTCGCAACTCCTTATCACTATACTCATTGTATTACAATGGGAGATCCTGAGCTTGTGAGTATTTCATCTCATCCCAGATCCCTTCACTCTAAGATCTTTTCATTGAATTTGAAAATGTACGAGGTTGCGCTCTTACACATATGTCATCATGGCACAACTTCCCCTCACTAAGCCCCTTTTCCTTGGAATGGGAATGCTCGAAAGTGTGATTATGTCATACCACCCATCTATGTTCTCACGTCACTTATTTTTTCTTTTTTTTTCACAAAGAACCTGGGCCACAGCTCCATAGAACCTATTAAGCTACCTCTCGTCCATCAAATGGGAAAGAAAAATGACCCCATTGAGCTCTCATTTTCCAAGTATTTGGGCTAAGGTCGATGCCACAAACATAAAATTAAGCAAAGTGGAGAATATAAATGCTCATCTTGTAGACTTTGATAATTAATTTGGATAGGGATTCTAAGTAATAAAACTGAGTGTTGAAAAAGATTTAGTGGGTTATTGGAAAACATGGCATAAAGTAATGTGATTTTCCAAATTTTGAGCACCTACCAATGCACGGGGAGGGAAACATTCAGATTACATTTGTTGATTCCAATATTTCTTCCATAAAATAAATGATTAATTGCGCTATGGTATAATTTGAAAGATGATGCAGGTTTTAAACCCCACGAAGGAAACCTTAGTTGACAGGTGATTACGTCAACATTTGAAACACTTTCCAAATATATCAATGTTATATTTTTTAACTAGATTAATCAACAATTTTTCAATGACTTCATAGGCTCGTTTCATGATTATTAACATTATCTATACATCTCAAAAAATGGGGCAACACCTTTTCTTATATGACATCTCCCATAAGGCCTTAAAAATATTCTCCTTCAATTGTTGCTAAGTTGGATTCATACAGTTGATTGGTAACCTAAGTTGATTGGTAACCTAAGTTGGATTCAATTGTTGCTAAGTTGGATTGATGGGAACTCAAGTGAGATTGGATGTAGGTGAGATTGGAAGGAGGGCACTCATTTGAGTTTGAAAATGCAAAGGGCATGAAGGTGAAAATAAGGAATGAGACTATCGAATTGGTGTTTAATGCAGTGTTGCTAGGTGGACATCAAGTCGAATGGGAAAGGTGGTGACAAGATATAGGTCAATTTTGGTGATAGAAAACATTGATGGGAGAGATAACAACGGTCCATGAAGGCGGTTGACGGAAAAAAAATTCGACAGAGATAATGGAAGCAAGCAGAGTTGGACCGGTCGAAGCTCTAATGATCCTCGGTGGGCAGTCAGAGACCAGATAAAGGTGCCAAGAAAGGTGTATATCATTTAGAGTTCGTAGTTGTCTTTAATGTGAATTTTTTGAGTTTCCAGTGGATTTTTAGTTGGAATCTAGAGAAAAAAATTGAGGTGAAATCTTGATTTGTGTTATTTAAACTAATTTTTTTACTACATATATGGATTCAACACCCTGAAAAACTCCTAGGGAACTTCTATTGTGCAAATTTTACCCATCAAACGTGTGATTTAAATGAATTCCTGTGAGATTTTAGACAAATTAGATCAGAAAAATAAATCAGAAAACTTTTCAAAAATTCACATTAAAAACAACTCGTTTAGAGTTTAGCTTACACCTTTTTATTTAATATTTACTTTGGAAAAGTAAAAGGAAATTGAATTAAAAGATTTATGGAATAGTTAATTTATAATTATGTGTGGTTGTAGTAATGGAACAAAATTATATCATGTGAATGGAATATTTTTCCAATCTAAGGAACAACTTGAATTCCATCGTCACATTATGGATGTTTCTTAAATAAATAAATGAACAAAATATCAAAATAAAAAGTATAGCAATTATTAATAAATAGATAAAATATAACAATCAATTTAATAATTTTAATTTTAATAATTTTTTTTAATTTAATATATAATAAAAAATACATTTTGAAACTATATTTAAAACTTTACATAACAAATCAAAATTATTTTAATAAAATTTATTGCTTCCGAGAGGCACTCTCTAGTCTATTATGGTAAAAATGTTGTAATGTAATGTCTTGATTAACATTTTGACTCGATCAAATTACATAAAAATAGAATAAAATAACATAAATTTAATAATTATATTTATATTTATAATTATAATTAATAACTAAACCAGTTGAGATCCATCTTAACTCCAAATCTACCAAGCACCGAGAGGGATCAAATCACTTGAGATGGAAATTGCTTTTAGAGTGAAAAGATATTTGATCCCTCTTGGCGCTTGGTAGATCCAAAGTTAAGATGGATCTATGTTGTATTTAATTATCAACTATTCACAATCCCATACTATACCAAAAACCCTAATACCATAATATCAAGCCTTACATTTTCTAGTATAAATCATCCAATTCCATGGACAACGATAACATATTATGATTAAAAAATAATAAAAATGACCATGATTCTATCGTATTTATTATTAATACTAAAATATTGATAAAATAATATAATATAATTTTATAATTTTATTTTATTTTTTAAAGATAGATGTTTTAGTTTTTAAGTGAATGTTTATTTTAATAAAAAGGCTAGAAAAGAGGGGAGAACAATGGTGAGTGGGTCAAGAATCTGCATGAAGGAGGTGGTGGTGGATGTGTGCCATCACATGCTTAGCCACCTAACCTCTATTTCGGCCAAGGAGTGTCTCCATGGCCAATGAGTGAAGCTGTTTATCAACAGTGCAAGCAAAATGAATATCTCAAAAGCACTTTGTAACCCTAGCAACCACAAAGGTTGGCCAAAAGAATACCAACAAATTCGATGCTTTCCACATCATGAGCAGACACTAGATCTACCACGTGAACATCGAGAAGAATTTGGAGGAATGGAAGGTGGAGAAACTAGAGGAGGATTTGAAGAAGGTTGTTTTGCCTCAAGATTTGGAAAACCTGGGAAGCATTTCTTGCTGCAAAGCTCTTCTTGCCTCCATGATGAGGTTATTTCCCCAAATCTAGTGAATTTTATGGTATTTGTGATACCATTCTTAGGGGTTTCCCTCTTTTTGTAGGTCAAATCCATAGATCTCGTCACGTCACTTGCAGCCATGATACAAGATTGGATTGATATCCCATGTGGCAGCATTCGACTCCTACATGGAGGTAGGTAGCTTCAATATCTAAAATCACTCAGCGAGTATGTCATAACCAAGGATGCCTCGATTCATTGAGTGTTAAAGCTAAGAGGTGGAGCAAAATGTTGGGGTGCATCCTCTTCCTCCCAACTCAAATCCTTCAAGGATGCACTCAATCCAAGGCCTGCACAAGTGATTCCAAAAGAGATCTCAGGGACATCCTTCATTGTAGATCAAGTAGAAAATATCTTGACTATTAAAGTGGATCATATTCAATTCAAGGATTCTTACATGGATGATTTGATGCATGCCATTATTCATAGATTTAATGAGTTATGGCCTAAGACATTTGTGCTCCAATGGGTGCATCAAACCTGGTCCCCAAATACAAATATATATTTTTTTCTTGAAATATTTTTTTTTTTGTATTTAAAATATCTGAAGGGTTATCACAAGGTTTTTTATGAAAGACCTTGGTTTTTGGGCCATTCTAGGCTTTTTTCAAAACTTGTTTTGTTTGTTTTAACCCTCTCTCTATGCCAACTACAGTCACTCTAGTTTTGATCTGAAATTACTTGCTAGTTAATGTTGTGCTAGTTTCATTTTAGATATAAACATTTCTTTTCTTTGTTTTACTTATCCTTCATGAGTTTGTTTAAGAGCATGTGATTAGAAAACAATGTACTTAGTGAAATTATGAGTTTTTCATAAGCTTAAAAAGCATAATTTTAAATGACAGAACATAAGAAATAGTAAACACAACAAGTACATATAACAGAGCTTAACACATAGAATTTTGATAAAGGATTTCACCCCTCCTGGGCTACATTTCCTTGGTCCAGCTTCATAGTGTGACCTTTGTATTAGATTCAAGTATGCTCAAATTGTTGTTACAATCTTCAGAACCTCTTGTAACATGTTCCAGTGAGTTTACAACATCATTGTCTCCCAAAAATAAATATTTTTTTTGCTATAATTGGACTTTGGATGCTCTGGAAATGATCCCAACACCTATTGGCCCTGGCCTTCAAATATATTCAAATGTAATAAAACACTTGTAGATCACCTTTTCTGCCTATGAAACCTGCTCCATTGAGTTCCTAGCATGAAAATTAGCCAGGAATGACTTTTACTAAGCTTAGTTTGGTCAAAAATTGAGTGAGTTATAACCAAAACCAATTTTGCCCCAATTTCTCTTCCAAAACTGCAGAGACTGCCAGTTAGATTTCTAAATTTAGAAATATTGCTAAGATTGGCACGCCTCCAAAAAACTCGCCAACTTTAATTCCGAGATTAATTAGCGTAATGCAGGATTAGGGAGCAGTTAAACTTGTTTTAATGTTAAGCACAGTTTTAGTGTTAATGACGTTTAAACATCATTAAACCACGTCCTAAATTAATTAAACACGCTTAAATAAATATCCCGTCGGTTTGAAGTTTTTAGCACCTGGTTCTTCCAGGGTGGCCACATGGGGAGGGGGCTAGCCCGAGGGGCTGGCCCCCTCCGACCCCCAACGGTCGGGCGGTCACAATTCAAATCTACGCAAAATGTTGATAGGGTAAGTAACACCCCACAACAGAGATGGTGAGGCACTCGTATTACAAGCGCGAGGTCATGGGTTCAACCCCCGCTCCGCCTCATCATTTTTACTTTGTTGAATATAATGACTCCTCCACTATCCTTATCAACACTGCCATGTTTAGATCCTTCGCCAATTTAGTTAGTTGGACCTCCAAATTTGGCTATATCTGCCATGAAGGTGGTTTGAAAACTATTATATATATATATATACCACCATAAGACCATTTTCCAAACATTGCTATGACCCACAATTCGACCTTCCAACTTGCCTGCCATGGGGGGGTATGTGGCATGCCACGTGGCCCTTCCCCATTGTCCACCACATAATGAAATGCCCGCTTAAATAAAATTCCACTTAGACTTAAGAATAAAAAAATTTCACTTCCTAGTCATCATCGATGAATCAGGTGGTGCCACTTGGCACAATGTCATTAGTTGTTTCTGGTGGATATTCCTGCAACTGCTAACTGTACCTACAACATCATAACTGTACCTATTCTGCTCATTTTTTTACATGTTTTGGAAAACGAATAACATACAATAACTCAGCCATACGAACTCAGATTTTGATTAAATAGTTGTGCCAGAATCCTGGTGAAGAAATCTATCCGGTCATTCAGGTTTGAAGCAATTTTGAGAACTCTCAATTTTTAGCTAAAACTTGAGCTTTAGATCATTCCTTCCCACTAGAAGAATTTTGGACCCCAAAAGATATTATCAATTGTTCATCAAGTGAGGGTATAGCTCCCTCACTTTTCTAATCTCCAACCATTTTTCCTTTGAAGGATTTTCACCTTTGATTCCAACTCTAAGGTATTCAACATCCCCTCTTCCTAAAGTTCTAATTTTTCTGTCAAGTATGAGATCTTGCTGAAGTTCAACAAGATATTCTGGAAATAAATCATCTATTGATGGTAGTTGAACATGCTCTCCTTGATCATCAATCAACGAAGGCTCAAACAATCTCAAATTCTCAACATTAACGACAGAATAAATTTGCATATAAGGAGGCAAATCTAGCTTGAATTCATTTGCACCAATCTTTTCCAGAATTTTAAATGGACCATAACAGATTGGTTTGAGCATTTTATCATACCCTTGCAATCTTTATTTGCTTATGTACAACCAAACTTCATCTCCAAATTGGAATTTGTGATCAACCTGATGTTTGTCATGCCTTGCTTGTAGCTGCTTTGACTCTTCTCAAGTTGCTCTTGCACTGTGTGATGTACCAACTAAATTTTCTCAATGAACTTTCTTGATTTATCTATGTCAATATGTCCATATATAGAAACATATTTCTCAAACATAAAGTCCAATGGTGATCTTGGAAAGTAACCAAAACATGCCTCAAATGGTGATGTATTTGTGCAATAATGTTTTTCCCGGTTGTATGCATGTTGTATGTAGTGTAACTATTCATAACACAACTTGGGATGCTTGCTGCAATAGCCTTTTAGAAGATGAATAACTGTCCTATTTACCACCTCTGTTTGACCATATTTTTTCGGATGAAATGTTGTACTCTTCTTCAACTTTGTATCCATTATGTCCCCTAATTTTTACCAAAAATTCCCAACAAATAGAGAATCTCGATCACTTACAATAGAAGTAGGAAGACCAAAATGAATCCATACATTTTGAAAGAAATGATTAGAGGTTTGTTCAGTTGTAATATTTTTCTTACATGCCATCAAAATGCACATTTTTCTGAACCTATCTACCACAACATACAAATAATCATGACCTTTCCTTGACATAGGAAGGCCTCCTACAAAATCCATTGAGATGCTCTCCCAAGGATGAGAAGGAACTGGAAGTGGTGTGTACAAACCAAGCTTCATATTACTAGGCTTACTTGTTGCACATAAATAACATCCTCTAATAAAACGAGAAACACTTCCATTAATGCGTGGCCAATAACAATACCTTTACAGATGCGCTATTGTTTTGCCTACACCAAAATGTCTCATAATCAATGATGTGTGCACCTCCCTTATGATAATGTTTCTCTCTCCTTGTGGTATACATAACTTTCCCAAGTGATACAAAAAAAATTTATGCACATGATAATCTAACTCTTCACTTTGGTTTCCATTACTCAAGTTCTCATACACATCTTGAAAATCACTATCATTCACATACTGTTCAATGTAACTTTCATGCATAATAGAATTGTGCTTGAGAATAATAGTTGAATTTATAATAGGCCTAGAGAGCATATCAGCTACCTTATTGTAGATTCCTTTCTTGTACCTAATAACCAAGTGAGATTGTTGTAGAAAACCCATCCAATTGAAATGTCTTGATTACTGAAATTTGGACTGTGATTGTAAGTATTGCAATGGTTGATGGTCAGTATGGATAATGGTCTCTTTTCCCATCAAGCAATGCTTCCATTTCCTTACACTTTGTACCAATGCATATAACTCTTTATCATATGTAGGATATTTAGTCACATCTCCATTAAAATTTTCAGAATGAAATGAGATAGGCTTACCATGTTGCATGAGCACTACTCCCATAGCATAATCACATGCATCTGTTTGGATCTCAAATGGATGTCTTAGATCTGGAATTTCTAGTACTGGTGCCGAACTTATATTTTTCTTTAAAGCATCAAATGCTTCCTACTGCAAATCTCCCCAATGGAAGACTTTCTTACTCCCATAGCATAATCACATGCATCTGTTTGGATCTCAAATGGATGTCTTAGATCTGGAATTTC
This sequence comes from Pinus albicaulis, assembly GCA_034641835.2. Taxonomy (NCBI): domain Eukaryota; kingdom Viridiplantae; phylum Streptophyta; class Pinopsida; order Pinales; family Pinaceae; genus Pinus; species Pinus albicaulis. Next base: position 1,053,329,608 of record CM076577.1, on the reverse strand, counting down.
TAGTACTGGTGCCAAAATTATCTTTTTCTTTAAATCATCAAATGCTTTCTGCTGCAAATCTCCCCAATGGAAGACTTTCTTTATACTTGTCGATGCATGTAACTCTATTGGGCTTGGGCCAATTCAAAATGACCTCAACTTTGGAAGGATCAATCTTTAATTCACCTCCTCCAACTATGTGTCCCAAATATACCAATGAAGCCTTACCAAATTCGCACTTTCACATCTTAAGAAATAATTTATCTTTTTCTAAAAACATCAAGTACCTTGTTCACATGCATGACATGTTCTTCTCTTGATTTGTTGAATATGAGTATGTCATATACGTAAAAAATGACAAATTCATTTAGAAATGGTCTAAGTGCATCATTCATCACACTCATAAAAGTAGTTGGTGCATTTGCTAAGCCAAATGGCATAACTAACCACTCATACAATCCTTGTCTAGTCTTGAAAGCAGTTTTCCAAATGTCTTCTTCAGCTATCCTAACTTGATGATAACCACTTCTCAAATCTAACTTAGTGAAATACTTTTCATGCTTTAACTAATCAAGCAAATCATCAATGTGTGGAAGTGGGTAGCGATTCTTTACCATGATTTTGTTTAGTGCACGTAAATTGATACACATGCGCCAAGTCTCGTCCTTCTTTGGAAACAAAACTATTGGAGAACCACATGGTGAAGTAGATGGGCATATGATACCTTTGTTCAGAAACTCTTGGATTTGCTACTTCATTTCCAAACTCTCCATGATTGACATGTGATACATACCAATATTCGGAAGTGGAACATCATGTTGTAGTTGAATCTCATGTTGAATTCCCCTCTTGGGTAGCAATCCCTTTGGTTCTTGAAACATCTCGCCATGCTGACTTACCACATCAAACAAATCAAATTTCAATTTTTCATCACATCCTTCAAAAGGTTCATAGTTAACATCTTCATTTTTCTTGATCATAAGAAGCACAAAATTTTTACTTGCATTTACTAGCCTCTTCATTTGCCCTGCAAAAACTAAAGAAATATTCAGTTTCTTGTGATGAGCTCTCACAATATACTCCACTCCATCTTTGATCAGATGATATATGTTCTCATGATGGTAGAATACCACTTTCCTTTCATACAAATATGGACTACCCAAGATCATCCCTGAAATATCAAGTGGTACAACATCTAACTCAACTTCATCAACAAAGTTCTCAATACTAGCAAATCTGAAAATAAATTTCCTTGTCACCTGTAAATTTTCATTGTTAACTATCCAACCCAAAGGGTATGGCTTATGATGAGGTGCAGTTTTTTAACTAAGTCTTCTGAAATCAAGCTTTCTTGTGACCCTGTATCAAATAAAGCATCAGTATTTGTATGATTAGAAATTACTCTAACATGGAATAATTCTATCCTTGTATCCTCATTTGAAGTGTTATTGTGACTGTTTGAGGTACTAGAGCTTTCAATTTCTTCCTTTCCTTTGTTAACTATCGAAACTATCTTGGTTTCATCTCCTGAATCATATCCAAGATCTTTTTTGTTTGGTGTTCTTTTCTTTCCCTTTGTTATTTGGTTTCTTTGGTCTTAATTCGGGATATAGTTTCCAACAGTGAGCTTCATCATGCCTCTCTTTGGAACAATGTTTGCATGTTATTTTCTCCCCTTCTTGCTTCACACTTGCATTCTTCTTTCCCTTCCATTTTCCTCATTTCTCTTTTCCCTTACCCTTGAATGGCCTTTTTTTACTACCCTCTTCAGAAGAAAAAAAATTTCCCCTTGCTTCAAGATGTGTGGTTTGCACACATACTTCATCTAATTTATTTGGGTTAAACATGAGAATAATTTGTTTTAAGTAGGAATGTAGACCTCCTATATAATTCAAGAGTGTGTCTTGTGAATTTAATTCTACTCCAAGTAATAAAGCCATTTTCCTAAACTCTTGTGTATATTCTTGGACACTTTGACCTTTCAGTTGTCTAAAGTTTTTCCAACTCATTATTGCTTTCTGCATATATGCTAATGGATAGAATTTCCTTTTAATGTAAAAAATGAATTCGACACAAGTAATGGAAATCTTACCATGGATGTGCATTTCCTCTTGTGTCTTTGCCTCCCACCAAACTAATGTTGCTCCTTCTAGCCTTAATGAATCCAATTGGATTTTAATATTGTCTTCTTGCATATTTTGAATTCTACAGTAAACTTCTAATTGACGAATCCAATTATCTATTTTTTCAGCATTAACTTCTCCATTATATGTAGGAAGTTCAAATTTGATATCCAATTGGAGTAATAGAGTCTTACCTTTTGGGATCTTGGAATGAGTATGGGTATGAGTTTTTGTAGTGGATTTGGAAGATGAAGATGTGGATGAGGATGATGATGGTGGTGGTGATGGAGAAGGAGTTGGTTTTCCACCACTGACTTTTGAGCTCCTCTCTTCCTCCTTTTTACTGTTTGAAGATTCTTTTTTATGAGGGTGTTTTGAACCTTCTCTAGTTTCCTTTGCTATAAAATCTTCATACACAAGTTTCACCATACTTTGAATTTCTTTGAAATCCTTCTTGACATCCTCTTCCTCAGAATGCTCATGAGCTCCTTCATGGCCTGACATTTTGGCTGTTGATTCAAGATCTATCTCTGCAGCTTGTATCTCTTCAACCACTCCAGCCTCTTGTGCAATTAATTCATCTTGTGCTTCAAGTGTTTCCTTGAGTGGTACTTTGGGTAAGGATGCTTCTATCTCAACCTTATTCCTTCTTTTCCTAACTTCTGGACTAGCTATCAATAGCTTCCCTTCTCCTCTCTGCAATCTCAATCTTGTAAGCATCAGTAATTTTTCACTATTAAAAATTCTTCAAGTAAAAAAAGCAAGAAACCCTATGCTCTGATACCAACTTGATATAATATTACTTTCTATTTAATGCTCTTCTAGTTTCATTTAAGATATAAACATTTATTTTCTTTGTTTTACTTATCCTTCAAGAGTTTGTTTAAGAGCATGTGATTGGAAAATAGTGTACTTAGTGAAATTATGAGTTTGTCATAAGCTTAAAAATCGTAATTTTAAATGATAGAATAGAAGCAATAGTAAACACAACAAACACATATAACATAGCTTAACACATAGAATTTTGATAAAAGAGTTAGCTTAACACATAGAATTTTGATAAAAGATTTCACCCCTCCTGGGCTACATCTCCTTGGTCCAACTTCATAGTATGACCTTTGTACTACCTTCAAGTGTGCTCAAATTGCTATTACAAGCTTCAGAACCTCTTAGAACCTGTTCCAATGAGTTTATAGCATCATAATCTCCCAAAAATTACTATTTGTTTGCTGTAATTGGACTATGGATGCTCTAGAAATGACCCCAACACCTGTTGGCCCTGACCTTCAAAATTCTTAAAATGTACTAAAACACTTGTAGATCACCTTTTCTGCCTTTCCAACCTACTCCATTGAGTTCCTAGCATGAAAATTAGCCAAGAATGACTTTTACTGAGCTTAGTGCAGTCAACAATTGAGTGAGTTATGACCAAAACCAACTTTGCCCTAATTTCTCCTCCAAAACTGGAGAGACTGCTAGTTAGATTTCTAAATTTAGAAATACCGCCAAGATTGGCGCGCCTCCAGAAAACCCGCCAAATTTAATTCTGGTATTAATTATTGTAATGCAAGATCAGTGGGCAGTTAAACTTGTTTTAATGTTAAGCATGGTTTTAGTGTTAATGGCATTTAAACATCATTAAACCACGTCTTAAATTAATTAAACGTGCTTAAAGAAATATCCCAGTGGTTTGAAGTTTTTAGGGCCTAGTTCTTGTGAAGTGGCCACATGGAGAGGGAGTTGGCCCCCTCCAACCCCCACCAGTTGAGCGGTCACAATTCAAATCTACGCAGAGATTTCATAGGGTAAGTAACACCCCATAGCAAAGATGGTGAGGCACTCGTATTACAAGCGGGAGGTCAGGGGTTCGACCCCCACTCCACCTCATAATTTTTACTCCACTTAATATAATGACTCTTCTGCTATACTTATCAACGCTGCCAGGTTTAGATCCTTTTCCAATTTAGTTAGTTTGACCTCCAAATTTGGTTAAATCCACCGTGAAGGTGGTTTTAAAACTATAATATATATATATATATATATATATATATATATATATATATATATATATATATAAACCACCACCAGACCATTGTCCAATGTTTTGCTATGACCCACAATTTAACCTTCTATATGCCCGCTTTCTTTTTTATGAGAGGTTGACAGCATACACATGAAACACTTCCCATTATTTTATAATGATACTGGCAAATAAAATTCCACTTAGACTTAGGAATAAAAAAAATTCATTTTCCAGCCCTCATCGGTGAATTAAGTGGTGCCACTTGGCACAGTGTCATTGGTTGTTTCTAGAGGATATTCCTGCAATGGTTGACTCTACCTACCACATCAACATTGTACCTGTTCTACTCACTTTTTTGCCTGTTTTGGAAAATGAACAACAGACGATAACTCAGCCATACGAACTCAGATTTTGATGAAACGAGTTGCCCTAGAATCCTGGCGACGATATCTATCTGGTCGTTCATGTTTGAAGAAATTTTGAGCACTTTCAATTTTTAGGTAAAACCTAAGCTTTAGATAATTGGGTAAGACTCCTAATTTCTCCCCTTCATTTGCTTCATCTAGACATCTTAGCTGATGTGGGCAACTCACTCAGTCATTTCATTAAATTAGACACATAAATTCCCTAGCAGGGTATTGTGACCTTTGCTTGAATATGTGTTAAAATTGATCTTAGCAAAGGGTTGTTAAACAAAATCCTCCTCAAGTGGAATAACCTTATATTTTCGTAACCGGTGGACTACAAAAACACAACATTCTATTGTAGGATATATCAACAACCCGATCATCTCCAGAATGTATGTCCCTCTTCTCAAGGGCTCTTTCCTCCTCTAGATTCTGGGAATAAGTAATAGGTAAGGCAAGATCCAAAAGTTCCAAAAAGAGCTAAGACTTCTTCAGCTCGCAAACCAGAAAATGTGCAATAACAAAAAACTTCTACGACTAAAACAAGTCCTTTCGCCTCAACTCAACCACGTGCAGGGACATCTCATCTTGCATATGTCAAGATCCATCCCTCAAATGGAGACACACAAGATACAACTATGATTTTGGCTTCGTCAATGAGTGGCCACAAATGCTTCCATGAATTAGATCTCTCAGTAGCGATAAGGAAGCAAGTAGCAAAACCTACAGGTTTGGAATTGGACCAAGAAAATGCATTTATTGTCTTCTCTACATTTTTTCGTGGTAACTCCTATGAATGGATTGTTGTCTCAAAGAAAAAAGGAAAAAAATGACCCTCCGTAAAATCCATGGTCATTCTTGAATTTTTTTACAAGGAAAGTAGTAAAAAAATTAGCATCATCATTCAGTTAGTTAAAAGTATTGGCATTATCAATCACAGGTTAGTTAGTTTTCATGTAAATTTCGGTTAGCTTGTTTCTTGATATTAAATTTGGATGGTATTCCCAAGCCAAATTTCTCTATAAACATGTAATGGATTGATGAGAAAGTCAAACTTTTTTTTAATTAAAAAAAAAAAAAACAAAGTTAGAAACCATTACATTATAATTTATCATATCATTGTAAAAAATAAATTTAAATAAGAAAAATCATAATTGTTTCTCTTAACCATTTAAAATAAACTTAATATTTTTTGAATAAAAATAAAAAGAAATTAAGATAACTAATTTATCTTCATTAACACAAAATTTTGCATATATTAAAATTTATATAATTTTAATAGGAATAAAAAAAAATGCATTGAGTAAATTTCTTTTGTGGTAGTTTAGATTGTTTTATTAAGTAAAAACAAATGAGATCATGTTTTTTTGATTTTATATATGGATTCATGGATTCAACACTCTAAAAAACCCCTAGGACACTTCGATTGTGCAAGGTTACCCATCAAAAATCCACCAAAAAAGCCTTAAAAAAGAGTCGCACTAAAAACAACTCGTAATATAATTAGGTAATTGTGTGAATCAATGAGTGAGGAGTAAAAGGTAACTATTACCTCTTTTCAAAAAAACTTCCAAAAAAAACTATAGGTTAAATTTGAAAAGTTTTTAATCTTTTTGATCAAATGTTGAAATTTTTTTTCAAGATATTAAATTCATTTATACATTTAAAAACATATTTTAAATAACCACACACACACACACACACACACATATATATATATATATATATATATATATATATATATATATAAACTATAAAAATAATTTTTTTTAAATAATAATTTTAAAAAAAAACAACGCAAAAGGTCAAAAAAACATAACAGATAGATTACTGGTCTAAAATGTCATGCACCATACCTTCCATGAACAATATTGGATTTTGCGAGCATCTTTGTGTTTAAGTGAATTGGATAGTACAACACTCGCCGATTTCAAACTTCAGTTTCTCTTAAAATCAAATCGCCCACGTCAAAACATACGCTGTTTAGTCAAATCACAACCAAAATATATTTTGCAGGAAACTTGATAGTTTGATAGTTTGTCATTATTATTATAGATTTATTTTAATTTGGGATTTACGGAATGTTAATAGGGATTTTTTTTTTTTCTTTTGCATATTAAAGAAATTTGATCGTTTTGCATATCAAAAATATTTGATCTCTCTTTCCACTTGATAGATCTAGAATTAAGATAGATCTAAGCTTGTTTAATTTCTCTCTTAAAATAAACTACATTCCACATGAATATCATATTTTTATTATTATTTTATTTTTATAGAATTATTGTTATTTTTATTGATTTTTGTTTTATTTTGACTCAATTAAAATGTTCACATTATATCACATTAATTTTTTTTATTTAATTTTATTTTTATTTTATGTAATTTGATTTAGTCAAAATGTTAAGCATTACATTACAACATGACTACTGTATTGGGTTGGAGAGTGGCAATTGTGTTGTGAAAGGAATTTATATTTTGAATTTTTACTATTTTATTATTCTTTATTAATTAAATAATGTTAAAATGAAGAAAGAATAATTGTTAGGTGATAGGGTGGAATTTGGCATAAAAGAGATTGAAATTTTTTAATTTTTTCTTTTTTTCTTTAGAGATTCAAATATTATGGTGATTTTTTTTATTTTTATTTTTACATTTCTAATTTTGATTAAATAAAAATTCTATTATTTTTATGTTTTTTTATTTATTTACTTAGGTTATTTTTAAAAAATCAATTTTTGGAACAACTATTTATAATTGTTAACTTGAGACTAGGCTCATGTTCAATCTTATTAGATGATATAAACTCTAGATTTTAAGATGACAAGTCTATAAGGTGGTCATCCAATCATAATATTGACTTTATTAATTGATGGGCTTCTTCTCCTAAGAGAAGATACAAGATAGAGAGAACTTTTATAGAAATCAAGAATCATACAAAATAACACAATAGAAATTTTTAAAACTATCATAAAAGTTATATATATATATATATATGGAGAGAGAGAGAAAAGCAAGAAATATATCAATAAACATAGTCAACTAAGTGTAGCTTGAGTCATTAAGATCAAATTTATTATCCTCCCCTATCCAGGTTCAAATTCCACTTTGTGACATGCTTGCCCTCTTCATAAGCCAATTGTTTACTATTAACATAGCCTTCAACCATAAGGAATTTAGTTTACCCTAGGTGCCATCCTCAAAATGAGAAGTAGCCAATGGGTTTCCTTAGAAAATGTTGTCACATACCCAACCCACAAAACCATATTAGAAAGGTAGGGTTATAAAATTTTCTTCTTAATTGTCTTTCTTAGAATGATTTAAAGCTAATTCTAATCTCATTGATTTATTTTGCACATTAGGAGCTTTCCAATGAATGTATTCTTTTTTAATTCTGAGCTTTGAGCAAGGAGTTATGCTTTCTAAAGTTCTTTGTGTTTTTTACTTTACTTGATGATGTCATCATGCCTACGAGGCACGTGATCCCATGTGGCACCATATGGTGACAATTCAACTAATGTACGGACACTTTCAAAAAATTTGAGTGAATTATAAAAAATTTAACCCATGTGACATATTGCATCCTCAAAATTTATTTCGTAGTACCAAACAAAATCGCATATTGGGATACATCACATCCCAAATATTTTCTACTCTACAACCTGTCACACCTAATTTTCTCTGGTGTGACACATTGCACCTGAGAAATTTTTCCTCCATGCAATAAGGAATCCTTTCTCTCATTATCATGTCACAAAAACTTTATTTTCCTACAAAAAAGGAGGCTCATCACCTTTATTGCATTGCATGAAAGTTTCCTTTCTTGTAGTATATTGCAGTGTCAATTTTTATAGTGTGATATGTGACATCACACCAAATTTATTTTTGTGTGATGCTCAACTTTCTTCTTGCTGCTCCTTCTTCTTCTTCTTCTTCTTCCTCTTCCTCCTTCTTTTTCCCTTCTTATTCCACTCAGTCATGTCATGTCAAGCCTAAAAAGTTTTGGGTGTAGTGCATTGCACCAAAATAACCTTGGTGGAATACATCATTCATCCAACCTTTCTTTCGACTCAACAAAATAAGACTCTCTAAGTAAATTATGTATCCTTTCCTTTCCCCTTTTGTATCATAACTTCTTAATTTTCTACCATGCAATGTATTTTGTCATAAAATTTATGACATGATATGTCACATAATTTAACCCTTAAGGATGTGGTGTATCACACCACAAAAAATTGTGGTGCAATATATTACACTATGAAAAAATAATCTTCTCTTAACATGTCGAAACCTCCAAAATTTCCATGTCTAAGTCTTCCTCCTCAAGTGATATTTTATGTATCGCATAAATATTTTATTTGTACAATACACATTATATCACACAAATATTTTCTTTTTACAATACACACTATATCAAACAAATATTTTCTTTATGCAATGCACACTATATCACACAAATATTTTCTTTATGCAATGCACACTATCTTGCACAAAGATTTCATCACGTGATATACAAACTTCCTCTAATTTTTCCTTTAGAAATATTAAAAAATTTTCCTAATAAAACTAGCTTCTTCTCTCCATGATAAATTGAGAAAAACACTTTCTCTTAAGAATCCTCCAACTTCTATGAGGGCAAGGAAAAGTCCTAAGCCTTAAATCCCTAACTTAATTTTTCTTGCAAGCCATTTTTGTTGAACCCATACCAAGGATTTATAGGGCCCATTCACTATAAATAAAAGAAAAAACACAAAAAATGAAAAAATAATACTTGCAACATTGAGCTTACTCTTCCCAGCTTTCTTTGACAAACCAAGTTACAAAATCTAGGTGAAATCACAAATCCAATGCATCCACTACATCATATCATCAACATCATCAAATATCCCCTTATTTTTGGAAATAAATCAAAACAAGGCTATGTCTATCATCTTAGAAACATGCGCTAGAATCTTGGTCACTATATATGGCCTATGTTTCTAAGATGATAGAGTTAAGGAAACTCTTGGTCAATGTAGCTAACAACTACTTACAAACTTTTGCATGTCAAAGATTAATATGGTCAAATTTTGCCACTATGATTAAAACTAAAGGCGATAAATGATTTCAATGTAACTTTAAGGTTTCCACATTGTATTATAGGGGTGTGTAAAGTGGACAAAATCAACTTATTTTGGAGAGTTCTTCACTTCTGTTTGGGTAAATTTTTGATATGGTTCACTCAATTTTTCAAAATTATAATGATTTAGGTCAACTTAAAATGGATCAAAATAGTTGGGGGAAAAGTTCCATATTTAAATTACTCATCAATCAAGTGGAAATATAACTAACAAAAAAATTCCTATGTGATTTGGATAAGAATTTCCATGGAAAACTATTCTCTATATTATATACCTTTTATATTGATTATTTGATTTTTTTTAGTTTTGGAAAGTTGTTACATCACTTGATTGTTTAAAATTGAGGGTGTTTGCTTCAACTTTGAATTAAGGATAGATATCATTATTATGTGAGCCTTTTTAATTATGTGAATTATATATAGATAACTTTGATTTATATCACAAGGGTGGCAGGTGCAGAGAGGGTGATTTTTTTCCCTAGGGAAAAAGTAGAATTAAAATACTCATGGGGTTAGGAATGGTTTCGAACAACCAAATAGGAACACATTCCTTGTACCAAGGACTACTCTAGGCTTGAAAATTGAATCATAGTAATATTGTAATCATTAGAAACTCTCATCTCACCATTCAACATGTGGTGATTGTTCCTCTCAGTCGAACTTAAAATCAGGCCTAATATTCAAAAGAGTCTAGTATCTACTGCAAAAATTGGAGTCTTTTTCAACCTATCATACTCTTTATATTAACAAAAAGGAGGTTGATCTCCTTGCTAATCAAGGAACAACCTTGGTTATCAGATATATCCTAGTAAATGAGAGGAAGGACCTTTCAATTATTATTTAGTATCATGGTTAATAGCAAAAGGAATGTTGGATGTATGGCCCACGTGATTAGGACACACATAAGCACACATGACAGGGAAATATATTTCCTTCGAGATATAAAATGGATGAACCGGATGTAATTTTCCTCTTGCCAATAGTTGGGTGGGTATAGAGTAGTTCAATCCAACTCTACATGTGGCGAATTAACCTAGTTGTAATGATTTATAAAGATGGATTTAGTAGGTGCATGGCAAGGAATGTGGTATGCCTACTCCTAGGTAGTCAAGGTAGCATATTGTTAGTAATGGTGATGCAGCTCCCCAATGGTTTTGGAGGTCTAACCTCATCTCTTCAATGAATTGTATTATTGAGTGCACCAACTTAGATGAGATTAAACAAGACAAACATGATCTCCCTAATGTGTGATAAGGAAAGCAATAAATTACAATTGGAAGTGTTAAGAGATGTGATATTTGGAATTGTTTGGTGACTTAAAGGTGGGTATGGTTGTTAATGATGGTGATCCTCTCTTGTTGTTCCATGTGTTACCATTGAATGTTAAGGTTTTTTAAATGTGAACTGGGAATGAAATTTCATCCCAATTTAGGTTTGAGCTCCATCAGAAAAGTGATAAGGGAATGCCACTTTGATGGATCAATTTATCTTCCTTTTCCCACCAAGAATATCGTGGGTATTATCGGCTTTGAGTGGAAGTTCAAAACACCTTAGGGTAAATCTAGAAATCTGGAAAAAAAAACAAAAAATGATAATTTTCTCGGTCTAAATGACTTTTATACAGTAGTGGGTGCTAAATCAATTAGGATACATGCTCAATGTAAAATCTAGAACTTTAGTTATAGATTAGAGGAATCAACTAGAATCTTTGGACCATATTGGGAAAAAGGAATTAGAAGTGATGCAGGAGGAGATTATGCAACTTCAATTGTGGTATAATCAATTAGCCATAAGTTTTTCAATTACCATGGATCTATTAGTGGTCATTGATTATCTAAGGAACCATATTGAGGAACTTTGACATGAACTAGAACAGAGCCAATTATGCTCACTCACCTTCCATAACTCAATCATTGAAGTTAAATTCATAGTTCTTGTTCTGAATGTAGGTTTTCTTCCAAATAATTTAGGGGTGTTTCCCATGGAGGAACATTCTTCTTAGTCGAGTCAGTAGGTAATATAGGTCAATTTTTTTTTAATTCTAGGAATGTTTTATCTCATATATAATATTCCATTATCATATATTAAGTTTGTATTTCAGCGTTTAAGAAGAATTGGCTCAACTTGATTGGCCTCTCTCACATTTTGTAATATTGTTATATTACTACGAGAAAAATTGTTAATATTCAATATAATGTATTTACTATCATTGTTAAAACAATTATATCACAACAAGATGAATCACTCATGGATGTTTGCATTCCATGATCCATTTAAGGTGGTTTTATGATTTATGTTAACTTCATAGATGGTTAGATTAATTTTGTATGGGAAGAATATATATCGTTTATAGTGGGTATGTATTTTTGACTTTTCTATCCCTCGTTTTACATTGGACACTCCAAGATACCCTTACATCGCAAGTGCCAAGGGAAATAATGTTGGGATGTCACATATTTCCCATTAGCAGATGTCTACTGATATTAGTCTACTAATATTATGTTGCAGGCATATGTGGTGGGATCAAGAACCCAACATTATTGCTTAAAATTTGCACAACTTCAATACAAAATGAACAATATTTATATGTATCCATTTTATATGCAGTATGTCGATTAGTAGTTTGGCACAAGGCATTGCTACATAAACAACCCAAGTTCAAAACTTCACAATTGTAAAGTGTTTCTATCTATGTAAGAGAAATGATATTTACCTTCTTAAATTAATTTATTTTTATAATTAAAATAAATAAACATGCTAAATTTAAATAATCTACATAAAATATTTCAAATTGTAAGCTTCTTTGATCCATAATTGTTTAACTAATTCTTCCAGAAAAATCACAATATCATTTGGAGGGCCGACGTGTTTCGAACTACCCAGTGTAGTTCATCATCAGAAGCAAAGTCCTAATGATGAACTACACTGGGTAGATCGAAACACGTCGATCCCCCAAATGATATTGTGATTTTTCTGGAAGAATTAGTTAAACTACATAAAATATGTTTATATATACATTCTTTCAATTGATGAATGTCTTTTATTAAAACCACTTTAAAAGTTAGGAAATTAAATGACATTCAACCTCTTAAAGTTACTAATATTTCGACTAACAAATAGAAAAGAGAAAAAATATGTAAAAATTCTAACAAATACATTTTTATCATTTTAATGTAAAATATTGCATCGCCCATATCGATTTGTCCACAAAATTAACGACAAAAACATACATATTTTCAAGGGTTGAATTTGATGAGTATTTACCCATATTTCCTTTATTTAACCAACAAATCCAAACCATTTTAAAACTTACACATCACTAACAATGGTTATCTAATTTTTCAAGCCGTCAATTTGATGAGTGACTTAAAAATTTACCCATATAAAAAAAAAAGTTAGTGATTTTGTTGTCTCATACTCCAAGATAAGTGTAAGATTATGAAACTCCCACAATGCAACACCCATAATACTAATACTTTAAGATGAGACATCAAGATAATCATAGACTCATCCATAGTGGATCTTTAGACTTATTAGAATAAGCTCATCTGTGTCTTCAGTGACACTATGTGATACTACATTGTACAAACTTAAGCATAAAGCATGAACATTGAAGCCCAAAGTTTAAAGATTGAAACTCGCATGACATGTCCATAACCATGGAACATTAATATTCTATATAAAACACTAACTAAATTTTCTTGTTTACGTGGGTGAAATAGATGTTTTTCATTTAATTTTTAGGCTTATGTGCTTTATTTAGTGTTGGGACACTAGTGATAGTTGTCAGTTTTTATAAAATAGATTTATTTGTTAGTTTCATTAGAAAAAAAATGTATTTTGTGGTTGGATGTGGAAATATAAAATGTGTGGTTACCAAGGCTACAATAATTTAGATACATTCACGCTTGAATCTAAATACAATCGGGTTTATGCCTTTTAGTTGTTAGCCCATTTTCTGGAAATCTCTATTCTTCTTCCTCGTCAAAACACTATGAATTTCTTCAAAATCCATGTTTGCATATTATTATTGCTTGAAATGTTAGAATCCTCTAAAATTCTTATTTAAAAGTGGATTCAAACTTGTTTTATTAATTATAAGGTCCTTCTTCAGTCCAACTCATCAAATTGAAAGCTAAGATCGATTGTTCCTCTTCAAAATAAATTGTAGTTAATGGGTTGGACCAAGCTACTTAAAAATTTCTCAAGAATAATTTAGCATAATTTTTAAAATCTTTGAAATTTCATCAATAATGACTTACATAATTGCACGAAGTCATTTTGGCATTATAAAGAACAAGGTTGAATATTTTTTATCTTTATAAAATAATATAAACAATATACATCTATAATATTACTTGGTTGAAGCTTATTTTATGGTCAAACCAAAATTTAAAAAATGCTATTTGGAATCTCAGGGACAAATTCCCTGCTTTGGACATCCTTCCTCATCTGGAGAAGACCCTATTTTCCCTTGGAAGAATTTAATTTGGTCAAGGAAAAATAAATTTTGATGTGAAAACTCACATGTGCACAAAATTTCAAGTCGACCTAAAGGACAAATTAGGTCTCCAAGAAAGCATATAATTACAAGACAAGTCAACCTCATTTGGAAATCACATCAACTCATCTTCTTCTTCTGTCTCCTCCTTTTATTGGTTAATATAAGTCAGAAGCAAGGAAACCGAGTTCACATTTGTGAAGGGATAAAGGCTTATCTGAAATTTTGCGTTGACTTTTTTGTTGGAAGAGTTTGACTAGTCATTGATCAAGTTTGACTTCACATTTTGACCTCCTTTAACTTGAAATTTTTTTATTTTGGGAGGGAACATTACTTAGTAAAGATATTGAGGTTTTCTAAATAGTTTGACTTCCTTTGATTGTAAGCTTGACTGTAATTTCTCTCTCCTTTGACTGAGTAATTTTGGAGTAGTTTTGACTTGACTTTGACTAGCAAAGGAGATTGAATATTTTGACCTTTAACCGAGCTCATTTGGAGGTTTTTTGAACGCCGATTTATGACTTGTTAGGGAATATTTAACTGTTGTTGACTTTGACCATATTTGACAATTTGACTAAATTTGACTTTTTGGCTCATCTCTTGGATTTTGGATATCGATTGATTAGAAAGTCAAATTTTTTGACCTTTGACTCTTGGTTGATGAATTGGCTCATTGTATATCTCTACTGAAATTTTTTATGAAAATCTAATAAGAAGAAGAATTAGAAAGGGTTTTCCCTCGTGTGGGGTTTTTTCCTAGTCTTTGACCAAATTTGATGTCTTTTATTATAGCTCTTGATTGTCTGCTACTATCATTGCATTTACTGTTTAATATACAATTATAATTTATCATTGGAAGATTAAATTTGATTATTAATTGAATAAATATTGGGCTAAAGTTATTGTAACCACATAGAACATTGGAAAATTAACAAAAACACATACACACACACACACATATTTATGATGGGTAAAATAAAAATCAAACCTCGTGAGAAGGGAGATTTTAAAATGGGAACCCCTCATCAAAAAAATTCTTGACAAGTAGGAGTGCCCGTCAAATTTACACGATTTTACTCGAACCATAATGAAATGTATTTTAATTTAATATTTACTTTGGGAAATGTACATGAAGTTGAATTCATGGGATAATTTAGTTTATAATGACTCATTTGGATATGGTAATGAAACAAAAATATATCAAGTGAATTGAATATTTCCTTAATTTAAGGAATGAATCACATTTCATCTTCATATTATGTATGTAAATGAACGAAATATAAAATATCAATAATTGTTATTAGGTCATATGCATTTTAATAAATCAGTATAGGTTTATCTTAACTTCGCATCTATTAAGCGTTAAGAAGGATCAAATATATTAAGATGCAAACGCCATTTTGAGTGCGAAATTTGAGGAAAAAATTGCACTCTAGAAATTTGATTCTTGTAGGTGGTTGATAGATCCCAAGTTAAAAGGAATTTATGTTGGTTCTTAATAATATTATTTATATTTATATAAATTTCATATTTGTTTTTTTTGCTATGTGGTTCTCTGAGATCAGTGACTGCTACGTCCATAGGGTATCTGTACCAGGTAGAACTACTTGAAAGGATCACGTCATGCCATATCAACCACAGAGGTCAACCCTGAGGGTTTTGAGACAATTGAACCTGCGACTTCTCAATAGAAGAGGTGTTTTACTTGTAGGGACTCAACCAACTAAACGAACCATTTAGGCTATAAATTTCACATTTTTATATATAGAGATATTCTAATTTTTAATTTTATTAAAACCTTGATGATACATTTTTTTCAATAAGAAAAATATAACATAATTTCATTATCAAAATTTAGTTACATATTCCAAATATTATTTAATCCCCTTACATATTTACAGTTCCCCAATTTTTTCCCTTCAAAAATATATCTTATCTTATTTATACAACTTAGTCATGTATCAATTCAAATGATTTGTTTATATATCTTAATTTAGCTTCATAAAAAATTAAAAGCATGTTTGATCCTACTAAAATAATCTGAAATATCTTCACATGAAAATGAAGAAAAACTTCTAAAAGCATCATATATATCCAACTGAAGTTTGCGAAAAAAATACCTACATCAAGCCTTAGAGAAATATACTTCCCGATATTCAAAAATTACCATTATCAAAAGCAAAGAAACTGATCATACCTGACTTTCCACAACAACCTTCCTTAGATAAAATATCTTCCACATGGTTCAACTCCCTGAAAATGTGCACGAGAAGGATATTCTCTGATAAATATTAATAATAGCTCTAATTTGATGCATCTAATGAGTAAGAGATGGCGGATTGAAATTAAACCTCATTTGAACCCAAGAAATAATCACTTTTGAGTTACCAAACACATATAACTCTCCAATATCAAGCCATTTTGCACAAATTACGACTCCCCAAAGAGAAATAACTTGGGATCAATTATTAAAACCAACACCACTATGAAAATTGAAATGACAGAACATACCTAGCTTTATCACATATACACCTCATTGTCATAGACCATATTTTTGGAAGCCCCATCAAAGAAACCCGTTAGAGGAAAAAATGCAAGGGTTATTGCCCTGTGATCTAATGTATGTTAGATCACTAGAAAGACACAAGCATAGTCAATAAAAAATTTAAGATTCCCAATCCCTCATGATATACAAGAATTCATGCAAGAATTATAATACTATGAAGAAGAAGAAGCTACCTTGCCTCCTCATAGGTCGGTGATGAAATTTGAGTTTAATGTCGATCTGTTGTGCTTCCACATGATCGAACTGTTCGATCTACTTCCGATCTCAATACCTGCACACAATCATAACCATACAAATATGACAAGGGATATTCCTCGAAATATTGTTAGATAAATGATAACATAAAATGATTACAAGATACAATCATATACATGAAGGAACATAGATATTCATTAATATAAAAAATATCGCTTCAATACCTTACTTCCATCTTCTCCTCTTTGTGATTCAGCGGATTTTCCCCACTAGATGAGAGTATGAAGAGCACTCTCTTATAACATGAGACCTGACAATATCTCAAGATAATGGAAAGATAGAAATGGGGTGTTAAGATCTCAAGAACATCATGGCTCTCCAAAATTTACTCTCTATGGAACCAGTCTGACCCTCTCAAGTGATCCAGTATAAATAGGTGAATGATAGGTCTCTGGAGGATGAATGTATATGCTCAAGATGACGAGAAGTTAAGGACACTTCTAGTGGATATTTCCAAGCCAACTCGAACCAGTGAGTAATCAAGATCATCTCCTAGGGAATGGGAAACTCTAGAAACCTTTTTCACAACTATGATTTTTTTCTCAATTATCTCAATTATGAAATAATTATTATCTCATAATTATAATATTTTGGAAAAATAATTATGAGAAATTTCTCAATTATGTAATTTCACCCTTTTATCATGGGATAAATCTCACTTAAGTAAAAGAAAATGTGAAAAGGGAATGTCATGGAAAATAGGGTTATAAAATATGCCCCCTAATGTATGAGGTCAGAATGAGTAGTTGATGGCAAAAATAAATTATAAGAAAAATTGGAGGTCTTAGTGGCAGTGGGGAAAAAAATCCAGGATCATAGATCGGAAACAACTGAAGTAAAGGTCTCAACTATGAAGATAACATCCCCGAGGTAGGCATACCCATGCTTGGTCATAAGAAAATATTTTACATGGCCGCCAAACATACATGTGAATCCCTGATATAAATGTCTAAGACATGGCCACAACAGCCATACATGGTGGATCCATGTGACTCAATGGAAAGATCATAGCCACTAACATTCGTGGATCTATGTCACAATAAACATCAGTAGGAATATGGACACATGATAGACAGAGGAGTGTCCCAAATAGCCCTCAAAGCACATAAATGATACATAACTCCAATGCAGCCTGGTAAGGGTGGCATATAAGAGTGGGATGGCCCTAACCCAGGGTCTTCGACATAACCCTGATGGTACGAATCTACTCATTCAAATAAATGATCTGAAGTCGAGTAATTGTAGAAATTAGATGATTACCAGCCAATGAGGTAAACTAGTAATAAACACGAGTTAATCCACCAATGAGTAATATGGACCCCAAGGTGCCTAGTACAATCCACTAAGTATGAATGAATGAGATGATATCTAACACTAGTGAACTCGACCAATCAGGAGCCAATGATGTAAACCCATTGTCGATTGTGAGGAATCCTACTACTGAGGACCACAAGATCCAAGGTACTATTGTTTCCTAGATCAAAATATTGGATAATTAGTTGGAGTCGACAAGAGAAGATCCATTGAAGGAGGGCCTTAATGTATCCCCCATCAATCGACATGGAATAGACTAGGATGATGTGATGTATGGATAAAGTCATGAAGTGATGAAGTACAACTGACATAGGGATGGGCGACACAAAAATGTCAACATGTTGTTGTATATGGCTAACATAGGCTAATATTTCCCTTGAACGCATAACGACACGATAAAAGAGTGACCTGGAAGCATGACTAAATGAGCTCCATGTGATATCATGCAATGATGCAGGATGCATCGAGGCACGCTCCATATGACTGGAAGAGTAACCAGACGAAGGATTAAAGAGACTCATATGGATGGTATGGCTCCTAAGAAAGCTAAAACCAATCTGTAAGATAATGAGATAGACAGGTGTCATGTTCAAGGGTGATGCAATTGACGATGACAATGGATGAAAAATGAAGATATATGTTCCCTCCCTTCTCATTTTATAAGTTCCTTTTTCATAAAGATGTCCCCTAAGCCTGGAAAAGAGATAAAAGTATACAAGGGGGAACCTCCTAGCCACAGTAGACTAGGTTATTCCCTTTTCATAACTAGTATATCCCAATCTAGAAAAGGGTTAAACTTATACTGGGTAGATGACACTTTAGGTAATTTTACGAGCATGAAGTAGACAAGTTCACTCGACAATATTTTGTAAGTTACAGAGATTGAAAAGAGCTTAAAGAAAACTCCTCTTAGAGGTACGAGTGGTATAAAAGGTAGTAATAGGTTCTAGTAATGGTATAACTACTCATGACATAAGGTGGACACGAGACTGGATAATAGGACCACTCATCAAATCGGTTCCTTCAAGAAAGGGTAAAACACCAAGTGAATTCAAACGATAGGCCAAGAAGATGATGATGATGGATGAGAGAAACCAAGGCTAAAATCTGCAGAAGTAGGCTGATAAAAGTGGAAATCACAAGGGATAAACTATGGAATCCTCCTAGGGTATGTCTAGAAAAGAGACGAAGAATAGGACATGAGGCTAAAATTCGA
This sequence comes from Pinus albicaulis, assembly GCA_034641835.2. NCBI lineage: Eukaryota > Viridiplantae > Streptophyta > Pinopsida > Pinales > Pinaceae > Pinus > Pinus albicaulis. Next base: position 1,053,310,108 of record CM076577.1, on the reverse strand, counting down.
AGTCATCGCAAGTCAGAAAGAGGAATTTCGAAAGTGATTAAAAATGATTGCATGGACACCAATACGATAAGAAGGTGCTAACTATATTATCCATGATCGGGTAAGCTCTACCTCCAAGCTACGAGATGCATATAGGAAGTGACGAAAATGGCGGCTTGATGGGGTCATACCTAAGGATAAATAGTGCTAACGGTCAAAATGCAAAATCAGTGAAAATGACCTACCCCTATATGCCAATTAAAGAGAAACACAACTAAGGTCCAATGGATGTCGTAATAGAAATACCACCATGCCCTATAAAAACCATGTAAGAAGACCATACCCATGGTTAAATGACATAATGAAAGAAATAATCATGGAGGAGTGGAAAAAAAGACCATTAATTTTTGTTTTTTGAATTTTATAATTTTTTTGGATTTTTGGCATAAATAAGGCACGATAAATTCTCGCATCACACACTAAACCAAAAAAGAGGTAAAGCATCACACTCTTATGTAAAACATGTACAAGCACAACTCAGTCTGGTAGGTCATGCTAAGATGTCCCCACAACCAGGCACAGGACAAGGGTTGCTATACACGAACTTATGGGAAGAAGAGGCCATATGGTTCACCAGGTAAATCCATGCCAAACGAAGTCAAAATTATCCATCCGGAAATATTCACCATGCCAGGGAAAATATAACATATTCATACTTTCAAAACTACCCTGTGGACATTAAAGAGGATTAATACATAATGGAGGTACAAGAAACTCGTCGACAAATGGTGGCACTACAAAAAATTCGAGTTAAAATCCAACAAATGGATAAAATTGGAACCTTCATCAGATGTTTAATGTATTTTTTTGTTTTTTTAAATACCGACAATCTTCGACTATGCGATGTTAATTACATAGAGCCACATATTCGATGATCATTCTCTATGCGACGTTAATTACATAGAGTCGCATATTCGACGATAATTGTCTTGTCACCGAAAAACAACCAAATTTCGGCATTAATGCCATTTTACCATTGTGAAACGTTTATATATATGGAGGGCCCAATACCTATTTACAAGTTCCACATTCTTCTTATACATCCCATGCTTTGAAATGTTATAGGCCTATTTTGAGGTTAATTTTGATTGATAATCATCACTAAAATCTATTTGGTGACGAAATTTTTCAGACAAAATTCCTCAAGGACTAGTCCAATGAGAAGTGGGATCAACATTGGGATATTCAGAGGATAGAAAATGTTATTTCCCTTGTAAAAGTGCAAGGGCTTGAAAGTAAGGAGAATTTTAATAACAACGGCTAAAAATAATTGTATAACTTATGGACATGAGCCTGGACATGGAGATGAATATAATCCATTAGTAAGTACCTATTCATTATCATCCATTAGACCATAAGGGACTTGGTCTTAATACTTAGTTCAAATATATAGTTACTTCCACAAGTGACAATCTTCCAAAATATTAATTTTGTATTTTATGCATTTAGAAAAAATATCATGATGAGTTCTAGGTAGTTAATTTGCAATTAATATTTACGTTTGTTCATGAATATTTATGCTACATAGTTTGCAATTAATATTTATGTTAGGTATTCTAGAATTAATATTTATGGTAGTTTGCAATTAATATTTATGCTACGTAGTTTTTTTCATTCATCAACGATCTCTCTCTCTCTCTCTCTCTCTCTCTCTCTCTCTCTCTCTCTCTTTGTCTCTCAAAAACTAAACTCCTCTCCTCATTGGTGCACTATGTTTCTTATTTTTTCAACTTTATACTGCTAGGATTTCATTTTTCCCTCCCTCATAGCACTAGATTTTCCAATTTCCTCCATTCCTAGCACCAACTTTTTAATTTTTCCTTTTCATAACACTAGCTTTTTCACTTTTTGAACTTTCTAGTGATATATTGTTTCTCATATACCTTGTTTTATAGTGCTAAGATTCCTCCTTGTTTCCTTTTTCAGTGCTAGGAATTGCAAATGTGCCCTTTTTTAGTGCTAGGCTTCCTAATTTCTCTTTATTATAGCATTGAGTCTGTCAATTAGACTTCTTTCTAGAAGTAGGATTTGCATTTATGATATTTTCTAGTAACATTGATTTTGTAATTGTACCCTTTTCCAGTGTTAGGAGTCTCCAAAATTCCTCATTCCAACATTAATTAGTTTCACATTTGTTCCTTTTCCAGTGCTAGGTTTTGAAACTGTCCTCCTTTTTACCTTTTTCCATATTTTCCTTCATATTTTTTCTCCTGAATTGGTTACAAAGGGACAATTTCCTTAGGACATTAAAAGTGAATATTCAAATGCAAACATAGAATTTAAAAAATAATAATAATAGAGGAATAAGAAAGAAACAATACATCATATAAAGAGAATTTGACCATGAATGAATTCTTTAATATGACCTTAGATGAAGATTTGTGAAATGTTTAATTGATATATTAAAAATCATCTAACAAGGATGAAATTTGCATATGTATTTTTCAATCAAACATGAAGATAACACATAGATGGAATAAACAAAGAAGAATCACATACACATAAGAGATTGACACATTATTCAACACACCATACTCTCAGAAACTTCGGTATAGAATGAGTCTGTACTTCTCCACTAATTTTTCATTAATATCTCAAATTTACAAAATCACAACAGTTTTTTCTCCAAAATTACTCAAATCATGAACCCTTATTACATCATAAAATATTGTATATATACAATCTTAGACTCCTTGAGTCATTTTTAGAAATTAACAGAAAAATATAAATAAAAGAAACTTTTGTTATAATCTTGGATCTATGTTCCTGGAAATAGCATATCCAATGAATTTCTTTAGGAATTACTGGGATCATATATCCCTGAAGAACTTCTGGTGCCGAATAAAACTAACATACTTTGAATCTATTGCTTCCTCACCTCTCTCTTTGAAAATATCCTGAGTAAACTACTTTTCCCAATCACTTTATTATTTATCCTCATTTTTGGTAAAATCTTATCTGAATTTACAATTAAATCCCTTATGATTTGATTATTTGTTTCTCTGTTGCTAGACCTTTTATCTTTTTTCTCTATGCTCCACTTGATTTCACGAATATCAAAATAATAATCATTGTTGGATGCTGCTTCAAAAAAAAATTCTATCTCTTCCATATATTTCTCAAGCTTAAATAACTTTGTATATTTCACTGACTATAACTATTTTAAAAATATTTTTTCATGCCCTTAGGCTCTGCTTTATTTTCTGCGTTCAAACCCATGCCAACTCTTTCCCTTTTTTACAAATTACTTATGAATTTAATCTTTAATATGTAAACAGAGTGAATCAAAATAAAGAACTTAGCCAAAAATATAGACTCTCAACTGCCAATTTTATCTACAATCAATGAAAAGAATTGTCATGATAACCTCCCTCTTCCATAGCATGTGTGACATGTGTGCCTGCTTTTATTGGCTTGTAACACATGCAAGGTCACCTCCAAATATTCAACCAATCTATTTCCCATAATTAAGCCTTAAATCCCTTATCGGTAGTTATTCTATGCTCACATGCCAAAAACTTCACCCTCGAGAACTTGTTGCAAGAGGTGAATCTAAAAGATTCCACTTATCTGCAAATATGGAATTTTTTTTCCAGATAGATGATGAAGGAAAATATACTACCAACAATTATTTGTTAATTGCATCTAATTCTGAATAGAAAGTATATGTAACTCGTGGTACTCCAGAAATCACTTTTCTAACTTCATAAAGTAGGAAAATATCTTCTATTAGGATTTTAGTCATTTCCTCTCCCTTCATATTTGTACTGATTTTATTTATCGCTGATGTACCATTTCTTTTACCTAGAAACATCATATGATATTCACTTTCTAGAATAACCAAACCCTCTAAATTCCAAAACCTTGGAAAACTCTACAGAAATAGCTCTTTGAAGATTATTTTAAAACATGATATTCTTGCTTTCATGAAATCTATTTTTAATGAAATATCCTTCATCATCTGATTTTTGATGATATACTCTCTTTCTTGGGATACAATTTCTCCTCTATCATCTATCACTATAAAAGTAAATTGGGCTTTTGATCTTGAATTTAAATAATCGATAACATTTTCAGCCTTTGATGGTTTATATCCCAACATCTCTTGAAAATTAACAATATTGGTTGAAACAGTAGAAGCCAATTATCTTTCATCCTCCACTTGTACAAAATAATCTTTAAGTTTTTTAATTTCTAAAGTGATACGATCCCAAATCAAATATATTTTTTTCTATCAAACTCTACTTTTTTAATTTCAAAATGTTGTTGTAGAAAATCTTTCTCACTTATACTTTGCTCCAAAGCTTTACCCTTCTCTTGAATCTCCTGATGAACTTTATCTAAATCAGACTACAACTTTTTAATCTTCTCATCCTACACTGAAAGCTTCTTTAAATCTAAAATCAAAGAAGAGTTGGCTTCAGATTGATCTAGTTTCTCGTTAGCTATTTTCAATTGAAAAAATTCAGCCTTCACGTTTAGTTTTTCATTCTTTAAATCATCTCTTTATTTCTACAAATCCAACAACTACTGAGTCTAAGGATGATCATTATCAACAATCTTCAATTTCTTCTTCAAAGCCTGAATAATATTTTCTTTATCCTCCAACAATTTCTTTGATGCTTGTTTTTCACTGGACTCCCCTTCTGTTGCCATCAAATCTGCTTCTAATTTCTTCATTTGATTCTTCCATCCTTTTGACATGGATTTCTCTTTCTTAATTTTCTCTTCTAATATGAAAACCTTATTCTCCAATTTACTCTTATTCAAAAATGAACTTAGTAGACCAGAATATAAAACATTTGAGACTTTCAAATGGAAATGAATCTTATCTGGAACATTAATTTTATCCATTTTGATATTTACCTCACACATTTTCTTCTTATCTACCACAACAATCTGCAGGGAATTACTAGCATCTTCCTTGATAGAAAAAAATGAAACATCCTTAATATCAACCTTCCTAACCTCAGATGACATTCTCATACTTTCTTGAATGGACATATTTCTCTTTTCAGCATAATCTATAAGAACGTATTTACATGATTGAAACTGAGAATGTGACTCTTGAGAAAATATTATTGTTTTCACTTGCAACTCTTCACCTCTTTGTTGGGCTTCAAATTCGGCCTGAGACCTAGTCTTCACCTAGTCTTCTCTAACGAAGAAGCAATTCCTTTTTATTATTCTAAAATAATACCCTTTTCTTGATAACTTGATTGATATTCGTCATTAATCATCACAATGTCAAGTCCTTCGGGAATAACCTTCAACTTCTTAAGATATTTATCAACTATAACCTATGACTCTAATATTTCCTTATGCAACCTTTTGTACTAAATATATTTTATAATGGGAGTCTTAACATCTACAGTCATTGGATTAGACTACATTTGTATAGATGAAGCGTTCTTCACCTATGGTTCCAAACATTTTTCTTCATTTATTGTATTAGAATTAGCCCATTGAATTAGCCCATTGAATTGACTCTGCCATTTCTTCATTCTCAAAAGAACCACATATATTCTGACTCTTTCTCCGCTTAATAATTCCCCTAGGATCATACCCGAATTCCTGAGCTTCCCTGAAATTCATCCCTTTAATAATTTCCTCTATGATTGGAAGAGCAGCAAAATAAAAAACTACAAAAGGTTCAACTATCTATTTTAATTTTATACTAGCTCCCTTTCCATGCTTGACAAAATTCTCTTACTCAATGAATAACCTTTTCCTCAAAAACTCTAGAGCAAACAATCTTTGAACCAGAAAAGAAGACAACATGACAGGTGCCTTTGTGAATACATAAACCTTTATAAGTATAAAATCTTTGTACATAAACCAATCTGAAATAGGATCATTTGTCATTTGCATCTTATTCCTCATTTCCTCAGAAATCCTAGGAATATTTGAATCATAAAACGGTTGATACACTACAACCATAATTTCATTGACAAATTTGAAGAAGGAAAAATCAACTACTTCCAATAAGCAACTAAGATCCCTAATGAAAATCTCTGATTTTATCTCTTGCAGTACTTCAAACAAAGGGTAAATTTGCTTGTCCAGTTTGTGGCCCTAAATTGAAATATCGTCATTCAAGAATCCTAGTAAAGGAGGTGTTTGATCAGTATAGGCACCTCCTATCTAAGAACCATAGGTACCAAAGAACCGAAAAACATGTTTTCAATGGGAAAGAAGAGAATAGATTAAGACCACAAAGAATGACACCTGGTCTATGGAAGTTGCAATATAATAGAATCTCTCAAGGTATGGATTATATCATCTATTTTTCATTATACATGAAATTTTTGGATTATTTTATATTTTTATTGCATGTTATTCATTGTACTATTTGACACTTATTGTTCATATAATATCTTAAACTATGATACACCTTGCAGGTCAGCAAGGCATTAATAACGGGGCACTACCACGAGGAATGAAAATTTATCTTGTGAAATTCAATAGGCTCCCATAATATGAGCACCTAGATATTGTTCATTTGTTTGATACAATACGCATCTGGAAGAATCTAACATAGAAATTACGGTGAATATTAGATGGAATGAGAGATAAAGAAAAAATTGTCAAGATTTGTAATTACATTAAGGAGGTCAATCATGTAATGCAAAGTGCGATTCATTCAAATAGTGATAGAGATGACCAAAATATAAGCACCCTTCCATGGTTATTGACAAAGCAACAAAGCAAGGATGTTAAAGAGGTTATTGAAAAATTAAATTTCCCACTGGATTTTCTTCAAACATAAAGAATATCCTAACCAAGAAAGGTGAATTAGGTGGGGTAAAGACTCATGATTGGCATAGATTCAAGGTAATTATTTTTTTGTATATATTTGTACATTAATGGTGAAACATCTTGTTAGTATTTTTTTTTATAATTATATCAGAATAAATAATAATTGATTATTTTTTAGTTACAATATTTTCTACCTCTATCTCTCCTAGACAAATTTGAAAACAATGTCAAACAAGTTATATATGATCTTGGAAAATACAAGCTCGTAAGTGGCAAATTATATGAAAAGTGTAATTTGTTTAATAATTTTTTGTACATTAACTTATATTTGATTGCATGTGTTTTACTTGTAATGTACTATATATCTTATTTTTGAAACTTGTGATTTTCTTGTGTCATTTGTAGATGGTTTTCATCTAAAGAAATCGATAAAGAAGATATAAAGTACTGGAGGAAACACATTCCTCGTCTAATGTGTGAAATGAAAAAGTATCTACCTCCAACATTTTTCAATGCATAAGAACATTACCTAATACACCAAGTTGAGGAGATTGAAAAGTGTGGACCTATACATACAAGATCAATGTGGATGATTGACAGGCACTTGAAATCTTTGAAGGCTTTGTTCAGATAAAGAGAATGTTTGGAGGGTTCTATCGTAGAGGGATATATGGTATATCAAACCATGGTTTATATTAGTCAATATAGTCCTAAAATAGGAAAAAGTTTCAATGTATTAGATCGCATTTGGGATGTCAACTCCATGAAAAAATATGAAGGGGAGCACCTATCGAGAAAGGTACAATGAGGAAAGTGAGATGTAAGTATATAGTGGAGATTTATAGTACATTTTAAATTTTTTTTTATGTATATCATACTTATTTAGTTTTTATTCGTCATGCACAATTCAATATTATAGTGGTATGATGTGTTAACTAATTATATACACACATGAGAACTATTTTATTTTAATACAACTGGTCAAGAGTGGGATGAAATACATTTACACATTGCAAACAATGTTGATTGGATGAAGGTATGGATTGAATGATGCAAACAAGCTAATAATGGTAGGTTATCATGGTATGTTCTGTCTTCATTGGTCAAAGAAGTTGAACATAGTGGAGATACCAATATTACACAGAGGGAAATTGATTTAGCACATGGTTTAGTACATTACCAGGAAAGCATATAATTCACCTATACTACTTTTTTTTTTTACAATTATATTGATGCATATGGTGTGATTTTTTATTAATTTGCAAAATTTCCAAGTATAAATATGTTTATCAAATAATGACAATGTATTTTTTACGTGTTTTTCATATTTCTGTTGAAACATCGCAACGCGATGTGGTGCAATGGTTACAAATTTCGCATCAAAAGGTTGGATGAAAAGAGGAAAAAATCGGATAGTGGGATAACTGCAGTATTTCAGGTAGAGAACATTGCATCTAGAGGTGATAGAAATCTAGAAGTATATGCAAATTGATATTATGGGTATCTGGATGATATAATATAGTGTGACTTTAAATTTTTCAAATTAGTTGTGTTCGATGTCAAATCGTACAGGCTACGAATCAACGAACGTGAACCTAATAGAATTGTTATTCAACATGCTAACGGATTTACCATGGTTGATACAAGGAATGTTGAGCTAGGCTCAGAGCCCTATGTTCCTCAGGGCCAATGCAAACAATTATTTTACTCAGAGGCTCCAAGTAAAGCAGGCTAGTCCTATGCTATCAAATACAATCTAAGAGGTAGGAAGGTAAATCATAATGTAACAGAAGAAGATGATATTGAAGAAGAAGATGATGTAGAGGAGCAAGGGATTCATGCTTCAGATGAATACGTTTAATAAGTTCAAGGATATGTTAATCCAGACAATTTTCTAGACAAACTAAATGATATCGACAATACGTCAGACGAAGAACTTGAAGAGATCGAACCAAATGTGGGAGAGGATGTTTCAGATGATGATGTAGACGATGATGATCATGATGCTGACATGGCCAATATTTTGAACATGGATTCTGAACACGATGATATAGATGATGAGTCAGATGAAGAAGAACATTAATGATATCAATATGTTGAAATGTACAAGGTATGTATTTATATGTTTTCAGCTGGTTTGTTATTTTTTCATTTACCTTCAATAGTAAATAAATTTGTCTAAGATATTATTATGGAGATTTATTTTAACTTGATCTTCATATGGAAACTCATCGAGCTAGAGGTGAGAGGAAACAATGCAATGGAGGAACTAGTGAATGAAAAAACTAAACTATATATAAAATATAACTATATAAAAAATTAAACATAAATATAACTATATATATTAAATAACCAATATTAAAAATAAAAATATAAAACAGAAAAATATCTAAAAAAAATTCAAAAAACTAAAATCACTTCTAATTCCCGCACGCTATGAATTCTTCCCAACCCCATGACACCCTTCCCCTCAACCCATTAAATCATTGTGTGCACTAAATTTGTCTCAATCCCAACCCCACTCCCTTCCCCTCAACCCATTAACTCATTGCGCGCGCCGTCCTGGTCTCCCTGCACTCAACATTTATCCCAACCCCACACCCTTCTCCTCAACACATTAACTCATCACACGCGTCAGCCTAGTCTCCCTGCACTCAACAAAAATACCCCACTGAAACCCAACTCACTCAGTATCAACACATTGCAAACACTTACTCAGCAGAGGACTCGCCTCAGGCAGTGATCGTGCTTCATCCATAGGTGACAGTGACGGTTCTTCATCCATATGTGATGATGCTTCATCCAGCCACTCAGCAGAGAATTTTTTGCATCATCAAACCCCACTCTATATTCGAAAAGCGACCATGGCAATTTTCATTGCTTATTTAGACTAACTATGTGGCAACTGCAGCACAAAATCCATGGTAATGTGTTACTGTTCAAACAGGGGTAGATTCCAAACTAAATATTGTTCATGTAAATATTTCCTAATGGATGTTTCCAAACTCCACAAACACTTTCCCTAACAAGAGGATCCTCTTGTGCAATCCGCAATACTTGTTCTCCCCATACAAGAATAAAAGTCACAATGCAAAGAAATATCCCAAGCAATTTATTGCTCAGAGAGGACCATATCTCAAACAGGTCATCAAGAAGGAAAATTCAAGCCTTTCCTCAATGTACAAAATTCTACATATGATCAGGCTGAGTCTTCTCTGTATCAGTCTAAAGAAGTCATGGTTAAAAAATTCTCTTATGAAAGGAATTTGTATTTAAATGAAAGTTACAAGTTGATGCAGGAAGCAACGAGAATTGCACCCACAAGAGTCTCCTTACTTACTGTAAGAGATAAAGAAAGCAGCACTCTAAGAGTTGAAATATATGATGAGACCAGGGCATCACAAGGCAAAGGAAACCCATACCTGATAGTGATCTTATTTATTACCCTAGAGTCAGTGCACATCCTCTATTCACCATTTTTTTTGGACTTTAGCACTATTAAGACAGTGCATGGACTTAAAATTCCCTTAATCAGGCCCTTGTCCAACAATTTCTGAACCTAATTTCTAACTTACTCGTGTTCTTTTGGGGTCATCATATAAGAAGCCTTATTTGGTAAGCTTGCTCCAGGTATCAGATATATGTGGTGACTAATACGTATTTTAGGTGGCAATGCATTGGGTAAATAATCAACTACAATGTCTTCATAATCCACTAACATATTTTAAATTTCTATTGGTAGATCTGAAATCTCAATATTAGAAGATTCACTTTTGGGCTTACAAACAATGGCATAACTCACCTCTTCTTCTATCATCTGTTGTAAGAACTCTTTTCCACCAAGAAATATAGATTTTGGCTCACTCTCTGAAACTCCATTCCCTTCATTCAGAGGCATCAAAGTACGTTGAATACCACCCAGTTTCCAAGGCTTACCTAGTAGCACATGACACACATCCATAGGCATGATATCACAAGTCACTTTTTCTTGATATATGCCTATTTGGAAATCCACTTCACTTTACTCAGTAACCATAAATTGATGTCATTTATGCAACCATGACACCTTGTAGGGTTTTGGATGCTTGACCTTCTAAGGTTCAATGTTTCCATCATTTCAATGGACAACAAATTGTCGATGCTTCCACTATAAATAAATACTTTGCAACATTTCCCTTGGACTTTGCATGTAGTTCAAAACAAAGCTTTCCTTTGTGAAGACTCTGCCACTTCCTTCTCTAGTTTCAATAGAACATTTTTCATGAGAATAGCTTCTCCAACCTCATGTACATTCTCCACTATAGGAGCTTATGCTTCTACCTACTCTCCTTATGCAACATAATTTCCTATTTTCCCCGCATTCTCATTATTATGACACTCATAGGATCGATGGCCTAGTTCGTTACATTTGTAACATTTGTAGACTGACTCTCTGCCTCTACCTCTACCTCTATCTCACTAGTAGTGTCTTCCACATCTAGGCTCACATCCTTTCCCTACTTGTTCTTGTTGGTTAGAATCACCAGCTTCATCCTTGTAATCTGGAGCCTTCCCTCTTCTAGCTATTTTCCCTCTTCCTTTGGAAAATATTTTTCCTCTACCAAAATTTTGTTTCTTGTCTATATTCTATTCTGCTCTTAAATCATACTAATAGGCTGCCTCCATGGTGTTAAGAGATAACATGCTAATCTCCTCTTGAATTTCCTTCTGTAATCCACTGATGTACCTAGTTTTATTTTCATAGTTATCTTCTATATAACCCACTCTCAAGTTAAACTTATAGAACTCTTATGTATACTCTCTCACAATCAACAACCTTTGTCTAAGGTTCTACATCTATTTGTAAATACTCATTTGATAATCCTTGGGTAAAAAATTTCCTCTCATCTTGGCAATCATTATTTACCAACTCTTGATCACTATCTTATTCTTTTTCTTTCTCTCATTTTGCACACTATCCCACCAAAGTTCTACATGGCCTTTTAGTCTAGCAACAACTAGTTTCACCTTCTTTTCCTCCTCAATATAAGGTGCAACTACAACAATTACATTAAAGACATGTGGAAAGGGCCTTATCTGGAATAAAAAAATTATTTTTTTCTTTTGAATATTCTTTAAGACATTTTAGCATTCAAGACATGTTTCAAATTATACTCATATCTCAAAGGATTGTTGGTAAAGCTAGCTCAATGGAGAAGGTAAAAGAAAAGATAGAAATTCTACAGAAGAAAATCAAAGAATTTTATTCCCTTTTCAAAACATTGATTGATTAAGGTTTTCCTCCTTTCTGGGATGAAAAGAATATTTTATTACAAAAATTTTCTAATAGAGAAAAGGAATGATCATTCCCAGTTTGAAATTAGGGAGGTAAATTTGGTGGGAGAGGTAATAATTGAAAATTTGGGTAATAATTTTGACCTCCTCAATCAAATTAGAAAAATAAAATTTCCTCTACATTAAATTGAGGAATACATTGACTTGGAGATAGAGGCTTAACAACTAGTCAATTATGAGATAATAGGTAAAGGTAAATTTATATAAATCAACAAGTTGGCAGTCAAACCTCATGTGGGAGTCACTCTTACATCTTAGTGAAGCAGTTTATGTGATAAATAAAATACCATTTGCAGAAGTACGATATACAACCTTTACCAAAGATTCAAGTATTTGGTTTCTTGAATGTGTATCTTTTCTCATGTGAGTTTACTGTGTTTTTTTCATCTTCTCAAATTATCTTCATATTCTTAAGATTTAAGTTTATAATTTAGTTTCATCAAATGTTAAGAAATCAATTATAATTTGTTTTAAATATTTCCTTTTCCAAATAGATTTTTTATGTATCATAATTCACTCTTGATAAGTGCTCTGTTTCAAATACAATCCATTCTGCTAAATCTATATTAGGAATTCATCCTTGATAAATTCACATGATATAGTGGATCATCCTTCTTCTTCTTCTCAAACTAATAAATCAACTACTTTTTCTGATAGACACCGAAGACCTTGCCTTTGATTCCTTAGCTATATGACCATTCCTCTGGTTTTATCTTAAACTATAGATTTTGACTCCATTTCCCAATTCTTATATATTTATAGACAACCAACCACAAATATTTTTAGTTCTAAAACTACATAATACCTAGCCTTTGCACTTAAAACAACCTATTTCTTTATGCTTAACAAACATATTTAACCATTTCACTATTTCACATTACACTATTTCACTATTTCAAGCCAAGCATGAGAGAAAAATCTTGGTTCTGAAAGAGGCTACAATGGAGGATGAGCCAAAACTTGCCAAGAAATTATCCACATTGTTAAAGAAAGAGTATTCCTCACTCCTGGATTCAGAGGACATTTCCAGAGATGGTTGGTATCTAGATAGTGGTGCCACATGCCATATGACAAGGGAGTGTAATCATTTTCAGCCACCTGGCTCAGTAGCTACTGGATGTTTGGTGAGGTGTGGGATCCATGCTAAAGTAACATTTGGTACAAGATAGGGTTCAATTTTATTTGAGTTAGAATCAAGATGGATTGTAGCCTTTCATCTTGTTCTATATGTTCCTCATCTGAGAATGAATGTGCTCTATGTTTCATCCTTGGAGGATCAAGGCTATACATTTGAGTTCAGATGAGATTCGGTACAGTTATGGCTAGAGGGAGTTTTGTATTTTGAGGAATCCATCATACTGAGGAACGGAGAGGGAAAATTTTGCTAATTATGGGTTTGACCTCTAGTTCGAGAGGGACATAGAGCTAGTTATGCAACATTTTTGAGGAGGGAGGAGGACTGCCTTAGCAGACCCACTTGGTGGGAATGGACCCAACTGGAAGAGATGGGATACTCAGAGGACTTCAACAAAGCTGTAGATGGTAGCCATAGCACATATGAGGCCGAGTTTCTAGATTTAGAGGGAGCAGGTTGCTCCAATTTAGAGGGAGCAAGATTTTGAAAAACTTATGAAAAATGATTTTAAAAAACTTTGTGATTCTAATCTCATTGATTAAAAGTGATATTAGTAATTTGTTTAACATGTAGCTCCAAAAAAATGTTATGCAAGTTGGTTTCATTATTTTCCACTTGATAATGTCATGGTTACATCCATCCACCTCCCAAGGTGTTTATATCAAGTGTGAGCAAGTTAGATGTATATATGGTAGCATATTTTTTTTTAGCATAGTCACAATTTTTCTAAAGGACATATTTACAAAACCTTAAAAAGCAAGGATCCTACCAGTGTTGAGATCCTCTCTTACATGAAAATATATATGAAGTTTTCCCTGATATTAAATATGGGTATATAGCTGCAAATGTTTCCATTGCAAAAGCATTTAATGGCAAGGATACAATGCACATAATTGATTTTCAAATTTCTCATGGAAGCCACCACGTACTAATGACTCAATCATATGAAGAAGGTGGATCACCTTGTATTAGAGTTTACTCAAGGTCAAGTAATACACTTACTTTTCCAAGGATTATCAAATATTATTAAAACTTATCAAGCTCATTTTGAATTTCATGCTCTACCTGTGTTCTGGCCTAATGTTAATGTCGATATGCTTGATATTCAACATGGGGAAGCATTCCCCGGATGCGGGAGCATCCATTTGATACGACAGTGATCTGTGGACAGGCCGGCGTGTGGCGAGGCCACATGGCTGCCTACACTCCACATTCAAGGCGCATTGAAGGCATTAAAACCACAGCCCGTCACCTGCGATGGCATTCAAGCCAGTGGGGAAGACGAGGTAGCAAATGTATTTCGATGTCGTCCTTCGGCTCCATGCGCTCATTCACCACCTCGACGCTTAAGTTCTTGGCTCTGCAGTTCATTTGTCTCATCGCTATGAAGAATTATACTCCTCCGGTCCGCTCTCGCTGCCCTCCGGAAGCTAAGTTACCCAGCTTCCACACTGCATTGGGAAAGCGCTGCAATATCTGTTGTTGTGTGGAGTTCTTACCCAGCTTCCACCATTCTCACAGTCCGTTTTGTCCTTCGTTCCTTGGCGCCTTGCCTTCGTCTCTTTCGCCTGTCACCCTGCATCCTTCTCTCGCCTCTCAGAATTCTCCACCACGCTCGCACTTTCACAGTGGGAAGATGCCCAGGCTCTGGCATAGGCTCAGGTGCCACAGAGGCAGCACTCGAGCCAGGCCTTCCTCTAGACGTCGCTCCCCCTCCAGCAACTCGTCGACCTCTGCTTCTGATTCCTCCCATGGCCACACTCCTCACACGTCCAACAGACGCAAGCATGAGCGTGGGCCTGACAGGCATCCTCCCTCTCCTCCGCGTGGTGCTCACGTCCCTCCGCCTCAACCTGGCCCTCGCAGCACGGATTTGGCTCACCTGGTTAACCCCTCCATGGCTCTGTTTCATTTCCCTTGTCTCACCTCCCAGCCTCTAGTGGTGGCGACTGTTTCTGTTACTTTCAAAGAACTCCTGCAGTTTGGCTCTGACCCCCTGCCTCCTGCGCATCCCGGCATTCAGCAACGCACCCCTGGTTCCGACCAGGCCATTCAAACCGGCGTTCAGGATCTCTCTCAGGAAGCTAGCGGTGGCAGCTATGGTGGTGGCAGCTCTCAAGTCAAAGGCATGCCAATGGAGCGAAGCGAGGCCAGCGCAGCAGCAAATCCCACTCTAGACGACGATGATGACAGCTACGGATTCAGAATTGAAGAAGAACCTCCCTCTGACGACTATGGTATCTAGGACAGACAGTTACATTTTTGTCATTTTGTTCAGAATTTTTGTCTCGTTGGTGTTTTCAGGAATCCTGGTCATTTGGCATGTCAAAGTACTGTTACAGTCCTATGTTTTTTGTTCAATGTTGGTTTTCCTCATTCGAGGCAGCTCTCATACTATTCTCAGGCTGGTTTCCCCTTGTGGGCAACCCTTTTTTTTCTATTTTGTTAAACTCTTAATGCCTATGAAGGCACAATACTGTATGTACCATATGTTTCAGTAATAGAATCTAGACTTACTTAGAAAAAAAAAACATGGGGAAGCATTGGCTGTAAATTTATTTTTACAATTCCATCATATACCTAATTAGAGTATGAGTCCAAGAACCATCAAGATTCAATTTTAGGCTTGCATCCCATAGAATGATATGCATATTCAAAGAGATTTCACTTATAACTCATTGTCCAACAATCACAGAGCACTCACATTGATTCTCTTAGAGACATAGCGAGTGTTATCACTGAAAAATCGTACAACCAAAGGTGACATTATTTAATATCAGGTAGAAGGATTTACAGGGCTGAGAGACATTAGAGAATCTGAAAGTATTTAAAAAATATCTAAGGTATGAGGAAAAATCAAATTGTGTACAAGAAGGACTAGTCAAATGTTCTTTTGCGTGCAAAATCCTTCTATAAACACACCCTTGCACGCCTTTTGACCCAAAAAGCACACAATCCTGGGAGTGGTGGAAGTCACTTTCCCAGACCACAAGGCACACTCCAGGACATTTATTCCACACTTGAAGCTACCTAAGGACAGCCACCCAAGCCTCCTTAGGAGATCAAGGGAGCACACAATGGAATAAATGTGGCACACAATGGAATCACCCTCCTCGCTTGGGTCACTATTCACATTGTACTAAGAGAGAGAAGGAGGATTTGAATTCTCCTATAAGAGACCACCAAGAGATGAACAACTTGAGAGCACATTATTATGTTGGCCATAATTTCCCCAAGAAATACCAGCAGTGTGTGATCCGGAGCAGAGATAGAGGGGACTCAGTTGTTGGCCATCCAACAACTCCAGTCGACCATAGTAGAGAGAGGGATACTTTGTTCCAAGGCAAATCGGAAGTAAAGACATCCTTGCATCGGGACTTAGAACCCCTAGTTATAAGGGCCCCTTGGAAAGTGGGTTAAAGTTTCATCCTTATTCCTACCAGCACTCAATAAGAGGGGATGTAATCGCCAGCGTTTGTATTATTGAAGTTGTTTGACTCTATTTAGAGCTTTTGTGTTATTTGTTTTAGTTTTAGTTTAATTTTTTGTGTTTGAATATGCATGCTATTTCTCTATCTAGTATGTTTATGTTCTAGCATGTTCCACCAACTTGCTTGACTCTGTATATTTTCTGCCTGTGACCAATAACTTAAGAGGGAATACCACACCACTTAAGTTGGTGTGATTTTGTACATACATGCACTAAACACACTAACACGGGATTGGTAACTCCACTAATGTTTATTTCCAAGTTTATGTGGTAGTGCCTTTTTGAAAAGACCTCTGTCTTTATTGTGGAGTTAGGCTGGAATTTCCCCCCTTTCTCTCCTTCATTACTTGGTCCACCCCTAGTAATAGACTAAAGCATAAAAGCTCCAAAAAATTACATTGCAATAATTTGTGTGCATTTCTAACAGATAAGTGCACCCCAAGGCACGCGTTCAGAGCTGACTTGTGTGCAGACATTGCGCCTATTTCAACCTTTTGCACGCAAAAAATAGAATGAGAATTTTCTCAAATATTTCCATCTTTTCCTGCTTGTAAAAGTGCCTGGCAGCCCATAATACATCTGCCAGCACTAGTTGAGGTGCCCTGTAGCTTGCTAAATCTCACTCTTAGTTGAATTTGGTAGGATTGGTGTTATTTTTATTTCAAGTTGATTTTTTCAAAGTTAACACATAGTTTAAGTAGGGGGGAAATTAACTTGCATTTCGAAGAAAAAAATATTTTTTACAAATTTAGGTACCAAAATACCTAGATAATTAGCCAAAGTAAGTGGCCCAATTCCATGCATGCTTAGCTAGTTCGCTTTTTCTAGGGTAAAACTCATTAGTTTAGTTCAATTTTTGCACTAGGATTTTGGGACCAGGATCGAATTGTCGATAGAAGAGCAAATAATCTCTGTTGCCTTTGCACCCTCTAGTGATCCTAGGCAAGCATATGAACACTCTCTATTCACAACTCACCATCTCCCAGTAGTTGATCACATAGATTAACTAGGAAAAAATAAAAGCGGCCCATATCCACACATGTTTTTCTTTTGAGCAAGGAACAATAGAACATAGTTTGAATAGGGGACTTTGAAAAGGATCACCGCATATCCACACATTCAAACTATGTGCTTGTTCACTTTTTTCTCACACACATCCACACACTAAGAAAAGCAAAGACACCTAAAACTAACTTAACAAAACTCACTAAATTCTCCCCATAGGGGCCACAAAAGAATTTATAGTCTAAGTTAGGATCAAGGGGGTAGGAAAACAAGCTGCCTTGATCATTCTTCATCTTGAAACATAGAAGTTGGTTGTTTAGAGAGCTTTCAAATCCACCTATTAGCCCATGGAAAATAAAACTTGAGCACGGCAGAGACCTGATTCATAGGGGGTTAGGATTAGGCGCAGTGCGGGCAAGTATCAGTTGGGGCTACCTGACTCGGATGATACTTGGTATTGTTAGCTAAATTAATAAGACGCCCAAGACTCGAACTCTCACAAGGGATGGTGGTAATTAGTGGCCAAAATTAGGGCATCATTTCCCTATAGGTGATAGTGTAGGCAAGCACTAGATCCTCTACACTTACATTGGTGGATTTTCTTCGACTGACTGGGGGCGTCACCCACTCTATGGGACATTGTGCCAGCACTCACAAGATATCTTCTCAAGGCCCAGTTACATTTGAGTGTGTGAGGATGATTAGGTTTTCTACGATTTGAGTATCATATACAAACAAACAAAAACTATATTTTTTTATTGACTGATCACATATGATTAATCTAAAGGAAAAATATATTTTATTTTCGCTTTGTTTTATGTATGCGATCAGACTTTTGCTTTGATTAAAATATCTATCCTCTCAAATATTTCCAAAACTGTACCTAGTCAAACCCAGAATGGACCCAACGGGACCTCGTCAATCGAGATGTCTTTTGGACCTCCCCCCATTACCAGGAGGGGTTGCATGTCTTTCGTGATTCAGGCGTCAAAGACAGAATGTTGCCACCATTATTGGTTCATCCTTTATTGGGGCATCTTTAGTTGGGAACCCTGGTCAGTCTCCGAACACCACACCACACACCACTCCTCCCACAACCCCTAGAGGGTAGAGGAGTGTTACCCATTCGGGAAGCCAGGTGAACGCACATCAGAGTATGTCACAGACTAACCCTCTTCCTAACCAGAACATGGTGTTTTCACAATTCGTAATGGCTAAAACCTCACAGTCACCTTTTCTAGATTCATTAAATCTACCATATTTAACCAAGTTGACAAATGACCCCATTTCACACAACCCCATATGGCCTCCCATGCCCACGAAGCTCCCATCAGACATTATGAAATTTGAAGGGAAGCAAGCAGAAAACCCTGGAAATCATGTTATGACTTTTCACCTATGGTTTTCATCGAACAACATCGTTGATGATACTATTCGACTAAAACTGTTTCAATGCACTCTAATAAGAGTAGCGGAAAAATGGTATTTGGAGAAACCCTCTACTACACATGGAACTTTTAGTGCCCTCGCCGCTGCATTCCTGACCTATTTTCAGTTACCTATCCATCATGATTCCAGAATGGAATTACTAACACACTTTAGGAAAACCCCTGTCATCCATATCTCGGACAATCTCCACGAATGGCGGTGGCATCGTAGTTTGTGCAAAGCCAAATTGGATGATCGAGTTCTGATAGACTTGTTCCTAAAAAATCTCACAGTAGAGATTTCAAAGGATGTGGTGCAACAAAATCCCATATCCGAAGAGGATGCCATCAGTAAGGCCCAACATCTCGAGCTTATCTATACGTAGTTAGGGTATATTTACAATATCTTGTCAAATGCCTCACGCCAGCAAACTTACAAATAATTTTCAGGTGCTTCGAACTCTGTAGATGGTTCACATATGATTCTACCTAGAACGTACCACAACCTGGCTATCAAAGTCATCACATGCCTCCACAAAATTTGACCAATATGGTGTCGTCGTATCACCATCAGCACGAAGGACCCTATCCTCCGACTCAGGGGACCTAGTACATAGATATACATACTGACATAAGAGCTATCCCACAAAAACCATTTACAAACCAAGGATTGCATTATGTTTAGTACCCAATATAATGCACAGGTGAACTTTGTGTAGCCTTCCCAACACCAACCGCACCAACCATACAACCAGGAGAACTATCCTCCTAACATGGTTAAGAAAAAAGAAAAAAACAAGCCTAAATGAAATCTTGGCTAGGGGGGTAACAATCAACAACGCCCTCCACAATCTAAGGCTGGAGGAATCTCTAATCGAAATCAAAACTAGGAGCTAACCAATTCCCAATGGCAGAACAAAACGCCACCTCTCTGAACAAACCACTCTTGTTCAATATGTGGTGAGTACGGCCAGTACAGTCACCACTGTCCCTACCTCCCTAAGCTAAAGAATCTGTAGAGTAACCGTGGACAAGGGGGATCTGCCCAGCATCCAGCAGTCATGCAGGAGCCCTTCCCCCATCAAGGGACAGTTAGCACACAGCAACAAACTCTTGATGACTCTAGAAAAAACAGCCACGAAATCTACATGAATGGTGAGGAAATGTTCTTTCAAACATGGAATAGAAATTATGATACCCCAATAGACGCCAACATGTCAGGGTTTAGTACCAGTGCACCAACATCACCTTTAACCATATCAAAAATTCCTATTGAACCTTTTCCCAAGATGGCTAAGGGACCAACTAGACAAGAAGGAAACTATTCCAAAGCAACCCATAGCTATAGCATTGTGGATTATCTAGATCAACATCCCACTTCTATGTCAGCTTTGGAAGTATTACAGTCATTCCCAAAGCAACGTAAAGTGTTTCTTTTAGCGTTAGGCGCTATCAACCCTGTCGATCCACTCCTAATGGCTTTTGATATAGACAAATCCACCCCTAGGCTTCCTTCAATGGTTGCCTTTAAAATACTAGTATCAGTCCAAAACATCACCATTCTCTAATGGGTCATTGACGATGGTGCATCCACATGCATCATGTTAAATAATGTTTGGCAGAAGTTAGGGTCTCCCAGGCTAAATCCATCAGACATCACGCTTAGATCATACGATGGTTGCCCTTCAACCCCCATCGATCTCTACCAAAATGTCCCAATCTGCTTATCTAGAAAGACGACCCTTATATACATTGAAGTCTTTGACGCCAACTTGGACTATAATATACTCCTTGGTTGGAGTTATATGTATGCCATGTCAGTTTTAGCCTCCTCCGTATTTCGAACTATGATGTTCCCCCATGAGGACCACATCGTTATTGTCGACCAATTGACACATAGCGAAAAGCGGCCCCTAAAAAATACCGACGTCATTCTACCCTATGTAGACACATATGCAAACACACTTTCACGGTACTCATAATATGGCCCTGACCAGTTCAAACTGTCGTCCATCCTAGGGTTATTTCTAGGAGATCCACCTGTCATACCTGAGTCATCACTTGATGTCATAGGAGCTCCGGTGTGCATGAATTCAACATCAAGCATTGAAGCTAGAAAAGACACAGACACGAGCAATAATGACGACGAGTCCTCAGCCATGGCAGCCTCTCTAGCCTACGTCATTTCCCAAACCCTTTTCCTCTACCCCCCAACTGGTTTCCTATCCGAGCAGGTTTTGGAAATAGTGGTGTTACCAAACATATCTTTCACGATACTAGTTTGGTACCTTGTTCCCCCTACCATGATAGGAGCCACACACATCACTTCCATAGGGTTAAAGCCCCTCGGTCCCGAGGAGGCCCCACCCATACAAGAAACTATCGAAAACATCCCTACAAAGGAAATTCCCATTACAAGACCAATGATTACGGCTACAAAAACTGAGAGAGGAAAGAGGGTGGAGAATCCCTCCATACAATGGGAATCACCCGATTGCGCCATACATGACATAGTAGGTCACCCCACCCACATCCTCTAAGAGCTAGATGAATTAAAAATGCTCCTTAGCTCTGAGACAGACATTGCGACACCACGTTCCCGTAAAAAGGAACTTGCCACTAAAAGTAAAGGCAAATCATTGCGTACCAATCATTCATGCGCTATCTACAACAATTATGGGCACTATACCCATCATTTCCCAGAAATCCTGCGATATAGGGATGACTTACATGCCATTAAGCAATCCTATCAAAAGGTTCCCTCCAGCCAATCATCTGGGGATGACCCTCGTACCATCCTGTACCTGCAGGAGGAACGACAGTCACCTGAAAGACTACTAGCCAGGCCTCCTCCTCCCATCGAGCATTGTATACTCTGCGATGAGGTCGACCATTTCATCATCGATTTCCTAGCATTGGAAATGTTCCAGCGATGGTACCCAGTTCATATAGTATACCACAGTAATAGGAACATTCATTATTCATGCTAGATATGTGGTGACAATCACTCGGTGTGCCATTGTCACTACATACCTAGATTCTGTGCAGAACTAGCCTGCATGCGCTCAGCCATAGTCCACCTCTCCCAAGAAGATGGCACAGACTCATAATCCATCAACAGCTCGACAACCCAAGAAGATGTGATGAGCATATCCATCTTCTTCCTGTCAAATGAAAAGCGACCAGTCAGGGAACCCTTAGTTTCACCTAACTGCTTTCTACAGAGAAGTCCAATATGTGCGTTATGTAAAATGCCTAATCATTTGGTCACCACTTGCCCTGATTTAGCAGCGTTACGACGTTGGTACCCCGCCAGGTCACAAAATTAGCACGTCGGGACCCCCATATCTAGGATATTTTTCCCAGTATTTCAAGGTAATCACTGTGGACATTGTTGTACCTACATCTTGCAAGTTCATCCTCTCATTGATATGATTCATATGATAGAGAAGAAAAGGAACGATCTTCTCAAACGATATAGAAAGTACATCACCACCAGGCCAGCAACCCCACACCCACATCGGTGTGATGGGAAAAATGGCATAGCACACCAACCAAAAATGACCCAGGCCCAGCCGAGGATAGCATGTGGACTATGCAACCTGATTAACTACCAAGTCAACCACTACAAAGAACTAAAGCCCCTCGCAAAAAAATTTCACACGATCTCTTCTATCCCAAAAAACTTCTTTCTAACCAAGAGAATATCACACATACTTATTGTTGTATTTGTTCACACTTTCACCATACAATTAAATGTGAGAATCTCCCCAAACTAAGAGAAAAAAGAGTAGCGTTAAGTCTACAATCCCCTAAAGAGTTAGACACACCCAAGCCAACAAAATGAAAATGGAAGCAAAAGACCTCATCTTCTACCACTGATCCTTTCCAAGTGTCCACTTTTGGGAGGATGAGTAGTGTTGATTCCCATGCAATCTACTCAGTTGACACAGTGGTACCATGCACCATCTACACCAGCCAGAACCATGAACCAGAGGCATGCCTACTAAGGAGACATTCAAGTACCTCTGAACCAGGCACAATTTCCACCAACAGAAAATTGACCATCCAACGGGGGACCCAACTCCCATCATGGAGATTATTCCCCCAAAAAATGCTGACAACATGATACACAACATATGATTTGTATCATCATATATCATAAATAGGATTACAACCTCCCCCACATCCCAAGATTCCAACCTTATTCCCGTCGCAAAAATTCGGGTTTCCTTACGCTTTTGCACTGATTTCCGTGAAATCCTGAATTTACATGCCACCATCAAACTCCCCAATGATACCCAGCCTCTATAACAATGCCTAGTACAACTAGATCACGTCAAAGAAAGCTGATGACAGTCACTGCAACACAATGATGCCCACAAGAAAAGGGTAAAATCATCATTCGACCGCCACATCAACCCTCGCTCATTCACCGAGGGAAAACTATTCCTCCGCTATGATGTCGCAAAAGAAACCCTAGGGCTAGGAAAGTTCGAAACCTTGTGGAAAGGACCCTACATCGTAAAGCATTACATCCTCAAGGGGGAATATATATTGATAGAACTAGACGGGACATATCTCAGCAACCCTGTCAATGACCTTTACCTCAAGAAATTCTACCCATAAGGGCCAAGAAGGCCCTACCCTAGAATCAACGTACACAGACCCAACCACTTTATATTTTTTACCAAAAGAACTATTATAAAACACGCTCGAGTGTCACAATGGATTACCCATCCGACCCTTACTTTGGATTTGATGATGAAGCATCAAGATGGTCTCAAAGTTTAGCAACAGCATCATGTATTATGTATCGCCTTCACCGATCACCACTCTACACAAGCAAGTGTGTATCGGTTCAACAACAAATAATCAGGCAGAATATAATGTCGTCATAGGACCTATGTGCACCTCCCTCCATCAGGGCATACGCCATATGCCTCTCTACCTCGATTCCCAGTTAGTAGTGTCGTAGTTAAACCAAACATTTGAGATTCGAGATCGACATCTATTTAGAAAATATTTGTGTGAAAAAATATTAAGCAGATAATTCGACTACATTACATTCACACATGTACCAAGGAGTCAAAACCAAATAGTTGATCGCATAGCTAAAAATATTCTAAACTGGAATGCATCTCGAATAAACCATCATACATAAAAAAATAAAAACATAGAAAACATAGATATCCATCATCATAACATAATCCATAAGTAGAAACAGGGGGCACACCATGTAGAGCCGCAAAAAATATCTCTTATATATATATATATATATATATATATATCAAATGTATTTGTCTGAGTACAAAAATAGTGTCTTTGACCCATTGGTCAACCCAAAAATAGTGTCTCTGACCTCATAATGTGTGCTTTCCCCATGTATAGAAAAGGCTCTAGGGAGGTGCTCCCCCAGGTGAGGAACGTGGACCCACTGCCACTCCCGTTACCACTACTTGAGCCAATGTCAACACCGATACCACCACCCAACGTAAAACTGGCCGATAGTCCCTCTCCCGGGCCATCAAGGTCTCCAACTATACCTCCTCGGGGTCATCTAAAAATCCTCGAGATGGCATCCCCTGGGTCAAGCGGTCCACTCGATCCCAGGCATCCTCTAGAACTGACACTCATGTGGTCATCTCAATAGCACAAGCCTCCGCTACATCGACATGAGCTCGCTCAGCTGCAGTCTCGGCAGCAACCGAGTTGCTACCCTCCCCTGAAGGGTCGGCCTCACCACCAAGTCCCCCACCCAGAGGTTGTGCAAGATCTCCTCCCAAACCCCGATAATCTCCCCAAGGTCTCCTAAGAGGACCATGGCCAACCAATCGAGACATAGGGCGACCAACCTTTCCAACATCTGCAAGAGTAACCAAAAATATGACATTGTCACCATAAAAAAACATGTAACCATAAATACTCAAATAAATGTAGAAAACATAAAAAACATACCTACTGGCCCCCAAGCGTAGCCAGGAGGGTGACCCATCTCTGGATCCCCTTGAAAATCCATCCCTGCATATGGGAATGGCATAAACATCTAGGGGTTGGCCTCAAACCAAGCCTCCATCGTGGCATTCCAGTAACGCCCCACCATACCCCCACCAATTCGCGGCATTATGGGATCCGACCTCCTCATACGTGGCTCCCATGACCCCACAGTAGGCACCGCCACCACCGATCTCAACAGCACCACCCAATCATACATGATGCTGCATAAAATACTGGCATACGCAAACAACTTCGATCCATCCCGGATCTTGCAAAGCTACGCCAGCATCCTGTCATAGTAGAAACAAGAAAAGTTGAAAAAATGCCTGGCCCTCAGCCATCGCAAGACTCCAACCTACGGGCCCGATGCCCGATGTGAAGCCAAAAACCCTGTGAGTCACACGATAGCCACCAAAGCACACCGCTTGGCAAAATCGTTCACTGAGGAAATGGCTACGCACCCCTTCGTAAGGGGTGCCCTGCCATAGTGACGCATTTGGAACTGCTCAAAATACACCCTCTCAGAAGGGAGTGGAAACCGCAGTGCCTCACCCTAAGGAAGTAGCCCAGTCACAAAATAAATATCTGTCTCGGGACAGATAGCAAGGTCACACGCCACCTGTTCTAATGCTTGATCAGGTAATGCAGGAGTCGGTCTTGTGACCGAAGAAGGTCATTCTCCACAAGCTTTAGGAGACACCATTGCACCAAATGTTGGTGCGCCTAATTTTCGGCGGCTAAAACAGTATGGAGCTCGGGCCAATCCCACTCCCTCCATAACATCCTATCAACCAAACAGGAGCACATCAGTAAGATCAAAACATTAAAAATGTTGAAAAATGTTCAAAAACTGCCTCAGCCTTTTGCGTGCCTGTCCCTCAAACAAGTGCATGCAAGGCGCACCTATATTTCTCACAGGTGCACAAAAGGGATGCCCAAGGCTGAGAAAAGTGTGCATAAGGCACACTCTTACCCCGATTTTCCGCGCAGAAGGCGTGCTCTTACCGTGATCGCCCGCACAATCCAAGGTAAAACAAGCTTAGAATCCGTACAAACCAGTATTGTACGGACCCCAGTACCCTTAGACTAAAAAAATTAAAATCAAAGATGTCATGGAGTTTACATGGGCATGATATCACTAATCCCTAGTGCTCAAGCTGACCGCGATGGCAAGAACTACTCTGCAGAAGCCTCTGAGCTCTCAATACTCAACAGACACAAATGAATTCAATTAGGGCCATATTCACCTATATATTTCCCTTTTCAAGAAATTTGGAGGACCATAATGAGAGCTCATAAGGCCAAATCACTGGATCGAAAGCAGCATGGTGATCAACACTCCATAACCCCCAAAGGCGATGCCACACATTCGCACCCCTGAAAAAATATTTTTTCACCGCCGGCAGGTGTGCCCTCTCTCATCTTATTTTTTAAAGCACATGTCTTTCAATAATATTTGATAAAGAAGATGCTTTCACTTGGGGTAGTTTTTTTTTCTAGGTAAAACACAAACCACCCACAACTCTGTCCACTGAAATTTCCAGAGTAGGTATCATTCTACCCCCAACATGATAGAGTCCCAGAAAAACTCTGCATATCTTGACTTCCTTTCTCCATCAGAAATCATGCATAAGTTCCACACATTTGACCATTTTTATCATCACCTCACCTTTCACATGATAAGCATTCTCGTTGGTCGGTAGAGCCTCCCCTCCATGGTGCTCGTCACCCAAAGTAGACCATATATCACAAACAATAGTGACACCATGGCTATACCACTATAGTCTAGGAAGCACCTCATGCCCATTCACTCACCATGCATAAGTTCAACTTTTACCATATGAAATAAAACCCCTTTCCCGGATAACCAAGTTGTACAAGAAGTTCAAAAGCGCACTACCGCACCTTGCATTTCGCCCACCATACCTCCATCAGCGCAATCCCATATGCAATAATTTTTTCATCTTCTTCATCAACCTCACACATGAGACCAACCAATGGGTCCTCCACCCTAAAAAAACACCTTCTTCACATCATCAGTGAGCGAAAAATTTCATGTTTTGGGTCACCTGTCTCTATGTTTTGTACAAACCAAACCCCATTATTTTATTCTTTTGGTAAGTGTACAATGACCACAAACGGTGCACTATGTCCCCCACCCACTCATTCATTTTTTCTCCCATGGCAGCAGTCCTTGACCACCCTTGGTCGGAGTATACCACGCTCACGCAAAAGCCACCATGACACTCATAACCAATTTATACCCACCCTAGAATTCCCACCGACTCCAGGGATTTCCCCATCAGAAATAGTTATGACTACCGCCAAGCTGCTTTTTATACTCTAACCTTGGGCCACTGAATTCCCATCATCAATTTTCAGTCACCCCTCACCATCATGCCTATGTTAAACCCATCAAATCCAGGATCTTGATCTTCCATATCAGTGACCCCCTTGTTCGGTTGAGGCTACCTTTTTTTCGACATCAACACATATTTTCCAAAAAGGAAGTGGCACCTTGGATCGCCCCTCTCCACAAAATGGGCATCCTCGGGTGGCACTATGGGAGACATCATTACCCACAGATGTCATAGATCCTCTTGACATTCGACTACAACATAAGATTTCATGTCAGAATGGTATCGTACCTTACATCCATTGCACTTTGATCAAATTCATTGAAGACCCATGCCTTCATAAGCGTCTCTGTCAGCAATGCTTACACGGGAGGTCACAACCAACACCTATGCATACAATGCACATCTATATGCCATACCAATTTTATACATATGGATACCACATTCCACCTATTTTCAAAGAAAAAACACCCCTGAGGGCATCAATAGTCATCTTCATCAACCAACAGATCACTACCATATCAGTGACATAGACAGAATATGTATATGTCAAATAGATTTGTTTAACTAGCCAAAGCATTACGATAATGGGACATGCCCACCTCGTAGAAAATTTGTATATATTTTATTATACTGCTTACAGGGGTCCCACAGGACATGGTCGTTCTTTGACCCAGTGCAGGGTGTCTCCAATTTCGAGCTACACGTAGGTCTCTCTCTCTCTCTATGCACAGTATACAGAAAAGAAACTATAATGTATTTCGGCTATAAAATTCCTCCTAGACCTCACACATTAAGGGGCAATTGTTATCACTATAAAATCGTACAAGCAAAGGTGAAATTATTTAATGTCAGGTGGAAGGATTTACAGGGCTAAGAGACATTACAGAATCTAAAATTATTTAAAAAATCTCTAAGGTTTGAGGAAAAATCAAATTGTGTACAAGAAGGACTATTCGAATGTGCTTTTGCACACAAAATCATTCGATAAACGTGCCCTTGCGTGCCTTTTGACCCAAAAAGCACGCAATCCTGGGAGTGGTGGAAGTCACTTTTAGGGACCATAAGGCACACTCCAGGACATTGATTCAACACTTGAAGCTACCTAAGAACAGCCACCCAAGCCTCCTTAGGACATCAAGGGAGCACACAATGGAATAAATGTGGCACACAATGGAATCACCCTCCTCTCTTGGGTCACTATCCACAATGTACCAAGACAGGAAAGGAGGATTTGAATTCTCCTATAAGAGGCCACCAAGAGATTAACAACTTGAGAGCACAATGTTATGCTGGCCAGAATTTCCCCAATCAATACCAGTAGCGTATGATCTGGAGTAGAGATAGAGGGGATTCAGTTTTTGGCCATCCAACAACTATAGTCCACCATAGTAGAGAGAGGGAGACTTTGTGCCAAGGAGGCTCGGAAGTAAAGACATCCTTGCATCGGGACTTACAACCCCTAGTTATAAGGGCCCCTTGGCAAGTGGGTTAAAGTTTCATCCTTATTCCTACCAACACTCAATAAGAGGGGACGTAAGCACCACCGTTTGGATTATTGAAGTTGTTTGACTCTATTTAGAGATTTTTTGTTATTTGTTTTAGTTTTAGTTTAATTTTTTGTGTTTGAATATGCATCCTATTTCTCTATCTAGTATGTTTATGTTCTAGCATGTTCCACCAACTTTCTTGACTCCATATATTTTATGCCTGTGCTCAATAACTTAAGAGGGAATACCACACTCCTTAAGTTGGTGTGATTTTGTACATACGTGCACCAAACACACTAACACAGTGAGTTACCACAATGAGAAATTTTCTATTCCTTTCAAACTTTCTGAATCTCCCTTTACATAACAAAATTCCGTCACATATATACAAAATAGAGCTAACTTCTCTTCCTCTTCGAATGTGGATAAAACAAGATCGAAATTTATAATTTCTATCCCTAATTAATCTCTAACCAAATACCACATATTTGATCAACACGATGACAAGGGGAAGGCACCAGCCTCAAACCAGTCCACAGATGCTCTTGAGGAAGTGCTTACTGATGAAAAAATTTATATGTCGACCAATCTGATCCAAACAATCACGAGGATTCTCGTAAAATTAAACGAAAGACTCAATTTTTTAATTATGATTGAGCCATGGGAATAATATATAAGAGAGAAAATCAGAACCGTGATGACCCAAATCCATCAACATGGGGTAAGCAACTCATTTAATTATCCCATTTATTTATTTACGATTTTAATTTTCTCATCCTTCATAAAATAACCCTTTATTTTACAGGGTTTTTTTAGGGAGTTTGATCCTCATGGTGAGACTATGTGGGTCGATGTTGGTAGCAGCACTGTTTCTCCTCTTGTGAGTGATGCACTAAACACACCAACCATTAATGAAACTCCTTAATAGGGGGACATACCATTATCCGCACCCACTGAACAACACACAAAAGGATGTGCACATGATGCAGACCATGATTCCATCACATCTAGAAAATCGTACAGCAGAAAATGACATCAATTAATGTCAAGCCTAAGTATTTACAGGACAGGGATACATTATGGAACCAATAAGTATTTAAAATCTCTAAGGTTTTGAGAAAATCAAATTTGAACTAGTCATAAATGCTCAAATGCGTGCTTTTTCCTTCGAAAAGAGTGCCTTCTGCGCGCACTAGAGCCCGATAAGTGCGCATTCCTGGAAGTAGAAAAAGGTCTCTTTCCGGTACCACAAGCAAGCAAAGGACAGTTTCTCCTTATGTGAAAGCCACCTAAGGACAGCACCAACGCCTCCTTATGCATTGTGTGAGCACACAAAATCATATTTCAGCACACAATGGAATCATGCCCCTCCCTTGGGTCACCATCCCTCATGTACCAAGGGAGGGAAGGAGCTTTAAAATCTCACCCATATAAACCCACCAAGAGATGAACAATGGGTGATCACAAGGTTATGCTGGCCAAAGTTTCCCAAGAAACACCAGCAGTTTGTGTGACCCAAGGAGCTAAAGCAGGAGAGGACTCGATTTTTGGCCACCCAACAATATTAGTCCATTGCAGCAAAGAGAGAGAGTTAGACTACGTCAGAAGGTAGAACTTGAAGGAAAAACATCCTTGCATCGGGTCCTAGAGCCACTACCTAGGCCCTTTGGAAAGTGGGTAAGATTTTTTTTCATTCCAAGCATTCAATAAGAAGAGGCCATGGAGCCATTGTTTACCTTGTTACTGTTTGGAACTCTCTATGTAGCATCTTTTGTGTTTTTATTTTTTTAACAGAGCATACCTTAGTGTATTACTTCATTTAAGTTTTATACTTCTGAGCTCCCCCCAGAGACTGCCTGTTACCTATAGTTTAGATAGTAGACCACACTTTCTAAACTCGTGCGATTTCGTACACCCGTGTGTCGAATCCACCACAACAGGATTGGCGACTCCACTGAAGTGTTTCAAGTTTATGTGGTTGTGCCTTCTTTTGCAGGAGACCATTAGTCTATGCTGGAGTGGAGCTAACAGTACTCTAACCCATCTTGTAGTCCCTAGACTCACTGAGGTGACAGACTGAAGAAGGTAGCTCCTAATTTTTTTTTACTTGCAGGAACTTTGCACCCTTTTTTTTCATACAGACGCGCAAGGCGCGCGTTCAGAGGTGACCTGCGCACAGGAAAGTGCACCTGTCAAAGGTTTTTGCGCGCAATTTGCAGAGAGATTTTTTCTCCCTATATTCTGCATTTTTTCTGCTTGTAAGAGTGTTGGGCAGCCCCTAATGTATCTGCCAACACCTATACTGATACCCCACAGCTTCTGAGAACTGATTTTTGCAGCTTTTCGTAGGCATTTAGTTAGTTTCCATTTAATTTGGTTTTTTGCAAAAAGTGTTCACATAGTTTAAGTAGGGGGCGAATTAACCATTGCTTTCCGAACAATTTTATGTTTTTTGAAAATTCTGGTATGCACACTTAGTTTAACTAGTCCAAGTAAGTGGCTCATGACCACATATGCATAAGCTAGTGTAGAAATTGTTTAGTTTAAATTTCAATTTTTGCATTTAGGAAATTGCGGGACTAGGATTGAATCGCAAGTTAGAGCAAGTAATCTATGTTGTCTTTGTGCCATTGCGTGACCCTAGACAAGCATATGAAAACTCTATATTTTTTATTCTCCATCTCCCTTTAGTCACTCACATAGACTAATTAGGAGGTTTTGGAAGCGGCCCATTATTTGCAAATGATTTTTATTTGAGCAAGGAACAACGTCACATAGTTTAACTAGGGGACTTTTTTAAAGGATCACCAATGTCCACATGTTCAAATTATGATATTTTTCACCATACCCTCACACACATTCACCCACTAAGAAAAGAAATCCACCTAAAAATAACTTAAACAAACTCACTAAAATCTCCCCACAGGGCCACAAGAGAAATTATAGTTTAAGTTAGGATCAAGGGGGTAGGCATCCAATAAGCCGCCTTGATCACGCTTCTCATTTGAAACATAGAATTTGTGTTTTTAGGGAGCTTTAAAATCCACCTATCATCCCACGGAAAATAAAATCCGAGTGTGGCAGAGACCCGATTCAGAGGGGGTTAGGCTTAGGCGCAGTGCGTACGGTATCAGTCAGGGCTACCAAACCCGGATGATAATCGATACTGTTAGCTGACTACCAAGAAGCCCAAGACTTGAACGCTCACATGGGACAGTGGTTCTTAGTGGCCAAAATTAGGGCATCCTTTACCCTATAGGTGACGGTGCAGGCAAGTGCCAAACCCTCTACCCTTACCTTGGTTGATTCTCTTCGGCTGACTGGGGGCATCGCCAGTTCTTTCGGGAAATTGTGCTAGCACTCGCAAGAAATCGTCTCAAGGCCCAGTTACTTTTGAGTGTGTGAGGACATTATTTGGTCTTCTAGGATTTTTTGAGTATCACATGCAAACAAACAAAACCGTTTTTTGCTTGATTGCTCACATAGATTACATAAAAGGAAAATTCATTTCATTTTCACTTTGTCTTATGTATGTGGCCATAAAATTGTCGTGATCATGTTGGGTATGTGTTATATATTTCCGGTGGGTAGTCCGCGTCCATGGTTTTTTGCATGGTTTTTCACATGGTATTGGGGCATGATGGTTTTTGGCCCCTGGTATTTATGTAGATCCGGTCAAGGGAACTACGGTTATGTTCTAATCTAGGGTTAATGGATTGGGGTTTATGTATGCTTTGGCATGTATATATATGTGTTGTAACACTAAAAGGAATATAATGAAAAATCAAGCTGGTCGTCCTGATTTGGGATCCAGGGGAAAATCTCTGTGTTTATCTGTTTTATGTTTTATGCTCTCGCTATTGTTTATTTTCTGTTATAATATTCATGAGTAGATAATTTCTGTTCAGGGTTAAAACCTACATTTGGTATCAGAGCGTAGGTCACGAATTCGATACACACCTGGCTCGCATTGGGGGGGAGATTGTTGGACATTGGATAAACCAACGCTCCCAGTGTGTTTCGTTAGACCAAAACTCGCAGGTGTTAGTCAACGATCGCATCGCCAGAGATAAGGATCCACGAAAGACGGTTAGTCCATGTCACGAAACACACGGGGAGCGTTGGTCTATCCAATGTCCAACAATCTCCCCCCAATGCGAGCCAGGTGTGTATCGAACTCGTGACCTACGCTCTGATACCAAATGTAGGTTTTAACCCTGAACAGAAATTATCTACTCACGAATCTTATAACAGAAAATAAACAATAGCGAGAGCATAAAACATAAAACAGATAAACACAGAGATTTTCCCCTGGATCCCAAATCGGGACGACCAGCTTGATTTTTCATTATATTCATTTTAGTGTTACAACACACATATATACATGCCGAAGCATACATAAACCCCAATCCATAAACCCTGGATTAGAACATAACCATAGTTCCCTTTTGAGATCTACATAAATATTGTAAAAATTATCATGCCCCACACATGTGTCCATGCACAAAACCATGGACGCGGACTACCCACCAAAAATTTTTGGTTCCTTAATTTCCGGTGGGTAGTCCACGTCCATGGTTTTGTGCATGGTTTTGCACATGGTATTGGGGCATGATGGTTTTTGGCCCTTGGTATTTATGTAGATCTGGTCAAGGGAACTACGGTTATGTTCTAATCCAGGGTTAATGGATTGGGGTTTATGTATGCTTCAGCATGTATATATATGTGTTTTAACACTAAAAGGAATATAATGAAAAATCAAGCTAGTCGTCCTGATTTTGGATCCAGGGGAAAATCTCTGTGTTTATCTATTTTATGTTTTATGCTCTCTCTATTGTTTATTTTCTTTTATAAGATTCGTGAGTAGATAATTTCTGTTCAGGGTTAAAACCTACATTTGGTATCAAAGTTGTTTCGGCTTCAAGGGGACGCCTTTGCTGCTGAGGGTTTTTTTCTCTGGCATGTGGTAGACCCTGTTCAGTGGGAGATCTGCAGGATAGATTCTTGCAGTGAAAGAAGATGGCGAGTGGAAGAAAGATAGAGATCGAGAAATTTAATGGTCAGAGTTTTGAGTTGTGGAAGCTCAAGATGGAGGATTTTCTAGTGTATAAAGATCAGTGGATCGCGGTAGATCTAGGTACTAAACCAATAGGAATGTCAGATGAAGACTGGAATAAACTGGATCGGAAGGCTAAGAGCACAATACGGTTGTGTGTCTCAGATTTAGTATTGTTGAATGTATCTAGGGAAGCTACGGCGAAGAATTTGTGGGAAAAACTTGGGACTTTGTACCAATCTAAGTCTCTGGTGAATAAGTTGTTCCTGCAGAAAAAGCTGTATAACCTGAGGATGAAGGACGGAGACTCGGTGACAGAGCATCTGAACGCCTTCAATATTGTGGTAATTCAGTTGTCATTTGTTGATATTAAAATCTCAGATGAAGATAAGTGCATCAGTTTATTTTGTTCTCTTCCAGACTCATGGGATAGTCTGGTTATTGTAATAGGTAGCAATACAACTACCTTGAATTTTGATGACATTGTCTCAACCTTGCTGTCGGAGGAAATGACACGGAGAAATATGGAGGGTCAAAATGGAGATGCCTTATCTGTACGAGGAAGGTCCCAAAACATAAACAAGAATAAGGTTTTGAGTGGGAGATCTAAATCTCCTGGAAAGTTTGTAAAGGTGTGCTGGAAATGCGGAAAGGAAGGGCACTACAAAAAGGACTACAGATCTAAGGCTCCTGAGAAAGGAAAGGGATCTAATGATGCTCCTTCTGTAGAGGCAAAAACCACCTCGGATGAAGGTGGGGATGTGCATTTGGCTTCTTCTTCAAATACACATGTAGATCATGAGTCATGGTTGATTGACTCAGGTGCATCCTTTCACTTCACTCGCCATAGGGATTGGTTCTGTGAGTATGAGAAATATGATGGTGATGTCTTCCTACGGGATGATAGGAAGGCCAAAATCGTCGGACGTGGAAAGGTAAAGCTGAAGCTACAAGGTGGAAGGATTAGAACACTTCCTAGTGTTCTACATATTCCTGCATTGGCCAGAAATCGAGAAAGATGCCTGCAAGATGGTTCACGGAGCACTAGTATTAATGTGGGGAGTTCGGACTAGAACTCTGTACAAGATACAAGGTAGCACTGTTATTGATGGGTGTAACAGTTCTGTGGTTCCTGAAAGTGGGACGGAAAGCCTAGCTGTCTCTAGAGAAAAGACCATGCTATGGCATCAAAGGCTTGGACATATTGGAGAGAAGGGCTTTCAGATACTGCATAGAGATGGTATGGTAGAAGGTATGTCTAAGTTTTCTCTAGATTCCGATTTCTGTGAACATTGTGTATATGGGAAGCAGAATCGGGTGAGTTTTCCTTCTGGTGCTAAGAGGGAAAACAAGATATTAGAACTTGTGCACAGTGATCTGTTTGGGCCTGTGTCAGTTCCATCACTGGGAAAGTCTGTGTAATATGTTTCATTCATAGATGACTTCTCAAGGAATACATGGATATATTTCTTGAGGAAGAAATCTGAATTCTATGAAAAATTTAAAGAATTTAAGGCTCTGGTGGAAAACCAGACAGAGAAGAAGATAAAGGCGCTGAGGACAGATAATGGTGGGGAGTTCTGCAAGAAGGAATTTGAAGAGTTCTGTAAGAGGTGTGGTATATCACGACAGAAGACTACTCCATACACACCTCAGCAAAATGGAGTTGCAGAAAGAATGATTAGAACACTGATGGAAAAGGCAAGAAGCATGCTCAGTGGTACCGGGTTAGGACAAGATTTCTGGGCAGAGGCAGTGGAGACTGCATGTTACTTAGTTAACAAATCACCTTCATCAGCATTGGAGGATAAGACCCCAAATGAGGTATGGACTGGTAAGAAACCATCTCTTTCACATCTAAGGGTATTTGGATGTGATGCATATGTACATGTTCCAAAGGAGAAAAGGACCAAGTTGGATAATAAATCTGAAAGGTGCATCTTTATTGGGTATAAGGATGGTTTAAAGGGTTACAAGCTTTGGAACCCAGAAATAAGGAAGATTGTGTATAGCCGAGATGTGGTTTATAGAGAAGTGAAAGATGTTGTTAAAAATGAAATCATACCAAAGGAACCTGAGAAGATAGAGTTTGAGCTAAAGGAGGATGAATCAGACTCTACAACAGAAGAAGACTCAGAAGATGAAGAGCCACAAACTCCAGCTTTGAGAAGATCAGTTCGGGAAAGAAGGCAACCAGAAAGGTATAGTCCATCTACTTTTTGATCAGGTTTTTCCTTAACTATAACTGATGATGAACCCATAACTGTCAGGGAGGCAGTAGATTCAGAGGATGGAAAACTCTCGAAGGAGGCCATCATTGATGAAATGGCATCCTTGCACAAAAACGATGCATGGGATCTGGTGGAGTTGCCGGCTGGAAGGAAGCCCATTGGGAGAAAATGGGTGTTTAAGAAGAAGATGAATGTAGAAGGCAAGGTGGAGAAATACAAAGCTCGGTTGGTAGCGAAAGGTTATTCCCAGGTGCCGGGAATTGATTTTGGTGATATTTTTTCTCCCGTTGCCAAGGTTACTTCTATTAGATTACTTTTATCTGTTGCTGCTGCATTTGATTTTGAGATAGAACAGATGGATGTGAAGACAACTTTTCTTCACGGGGATCTAGAAGAGGAGATCTACATGAAGCAACCTGAAGGCTTTATGGTGAAGGGTAAGAAAGAATTGGTATGCAGGTTGAAGAAGTCTCTGTATGGGTTAAAACAGTCACCAAGGATGTGGTATCAGAAATTTGATACCTATATACGGGGACTTGGCTTCACCAGAAGCAAGGAGGATCACTGTGTTTATTTTAAATTAATTGGTGACCGTGTTATTTATTTGGTCTTGTATGTGGATGATATGTTGTTGATTGGAAATGACAAAGAAATTATCCAAGATTTGAAGACCGAACTGTTCTCCAAATTCGACATGAAGGATCTGGGTGCTGCAAACTATATTTTGGGCATGGAAATTAAGAGAGATCGGGCAAAGAGGAAGCTCTGAATAAACTAGAGGAAGTATGTCAAGACTATATTACAGAGGTTCAATATGCAGGATAGTAAACCGGTGAATGTTCCTATTCCTGTAGGTGTAAAGTTGTCTGCTGAGCAGTGTCCCAAGACACAAGAAGAAGAGGAGTATATGTCCCGTGTTCCATATGCAAGTGTAGTTGGTAGCCTGATTTATGCAATGGTCTGTACTAGACCAGACATTGCACATGCGGTGGGAGTATTGAGCAGGTTTATGTCAAACCCAGGGAAGGAGCATTGGACAGCACTGAAGAGGGTTTTCAGATATTTACATGGCACTAGTGATTATGGCTTGTGCTACCAGGGAAGACCAGGATTGGAAAGAATGTTGGACATTCGTGGTTTTGTTGATGCAGGCTGGGCTGGAGATCTGGACCAAAGAAGATCTAAAAGTGGGTATGTGTTTAGCCTATTTGGAGGCGCAGTCAGTTGGATGAGTAAAAGACAGTCTGTAGTGGCTCTTTCAACTATAGAGGCAGAATACATAGCAGCCACTCATGCAAGCAAGGAAGAAATTTGGTTGCAGATATTGTGTTCAAGTATGGGGTTGGTACAACAAGCTATAAGGATAGACTGTGATAACCAAAGTGCAATTTTATTGGCTAAGAACCCTGCTTATCATTCAAATACAAAGCACATTGATGTTCAATATCACTTTGTTAGAGATATGGTTGAGGCTAAAAGGGTGTTACTGGTAAAGGTGGACACTTTGAAGAATGTTGCAAATGCATTAACAAAGTCTGTGAGCACTCAGAAGTTCTCTTGGTGTAGAGAAACAACGGGTGTTGAAGAATTGGGCCAATGACTAAGCCCTCTTGTGCCCCCCTGTGGAAAGAAAACAACAAGTGGGAGAATGTTGGGTATGTGTTATATTATTTCCACGACTAAGCACGCGCCTCAATTTCCGGTGGGCAGTCTACGTCCATGGTTTTGTGCATGGTTTTGCACATGGTATTGGGGCATGATGTTTTTTGGCCCCTGGTATTTATGTAGATCTGGTCAAGGGAACTACGGTTATGTTATAATCCAGGGTTAATGGATTGGGGTTTATGTATGCTTCGGCATGTATATATATGTGTTGTAACACTAAAAGGAATATAATGAAAAATCAAGCTCGTCGTCCCGATTTGGGATCCGGGGGAAATTCTCTGTGTTTATCTATTTTATGGTTTATGCTCTCGCTATTGTTTATTTTATGTTATAATATTTGTGAGTAGATAATTTCTGTTCAGGGTTAAAACCTACAGATCATAGACTCGATCCCCTCAAAAAAAAATTCCAAAACCTAACCTGGACGACCCTCAAACAATTCCAACGGAACCTCGTCGGTCCAGGCATCTTTTGGACCTCCCCCATTATCGGGAGGGGTTCCAGGTCTTTCACCATTTAGGCGTCAAAGACGAAACGTTGCCACAGTGGTTGGTTCCTCCTTTCTTGGAGCAACCTTAGTTGGGAACCCTAGTTGGTCTCCCAACACTACACCGCACATCAATCCCCCCTCGTCCCCTAGGGGGCATAAGAGTGCATCCCATATAGGAAGCCACCTAAATTCACAACTGGGTATGTCACAAACTAACCCTCGTTCTAACCAGAACTTCGTGTCTTCACACATTGCCATGGCGTCAACCTCTCAGTCACCCTTCTTAGCGGCGTTAAATCTACCATATTTAACCAAAATCACCAATGACCCCATTGCACATGACCCCAATTGGCCTCCCATGCTCACAAAGCTCCCTTCAGACATACCAAAGTTTGAGGGCAAGCAAGCAGAAGACCCAGGAAATCATGTAATGACCTTTCACCTATGGTGCTCATCGAATAGCATCATTGATGATACTATTCGATTGAGGCTGTTTCAATGCACTCTCACGGGAGTGGCCATGAAATGGTAGGTCGAGCAACCCTCTGCTTCACATAGAACCTTTAGCGCCCTCACTACTGCATTCCTCACATACTTTCAGTTACCCATTCACCACGATTCGGAAATAGAGTTACTGATTCATTTCAAACAATCCCCCTCTACCCACATTTCTGAACATCTCTGAGTGGAGACAGCGTCATAGCTTATGCAAAGCACAACTCGACGATCGAGTCCTTTTAGATTTATTCTTGAAAACTCTGACGGTAGAGATTTCAAAGGATGTGGCGCAACATAACCCCACATCCGAAGAGGATGCAATCAGTAAATCCCAACAACTTGAACTGATCTATACGCAATCAAGATACATATACAATATCCTGCCTAATGCCTCGTACCTACAATCTTATCAAGAATTTCCAGGCGCATCGAACTCTGCAGACAGACTTATTAGGTCAATGACCCAAGGGTACCTAGGTAGTAACAGTCAGACTCTCGGTTACACGCATGGGTCTAACCAGAACATGTCTCAACTCGAATTCCAAATTCATCATATGCAGCAGAAAAATTTGACTAATAGGGTGCCAGTGTATCACCAAGAAGGAACTTACCCTCCGGCCGGGGGGACCCAATACGCAGGAAGAAAAACTGATGGAAGAACTCCCCCCCAACGACCAGGTGCAAACATGGGACAGTAGCATGCTCAGTCCCAACCACACAACCCACCAACGCAAAACAACGCACAGGTGAACTTTTTGCAGCCGTCCCAAAATCAACCACACCAGTATCCCTCCTAACGTGGTCAAAAGAAAGGTAAAAACAAACTCAAAGGGAACCCTGGATAGAGGGGAAGCAACCAATAGTGCCCACCATGGCCCTAGGCTAGAGATAACTCCAACCGGAACCAGAACCAAGAGCCGAGCAATGCCCAAAAGCAAGGCAAGTGGCCATCTCTACGAACAAACCATTCTTGTTCGATATGTGGTGAGTACGGACACTATACTCACCAGTGTCCCGAACTACCTGAGCTTAAAAATCTTCAAAGTAACCGAGGACAAGGAGGATCTTCCCAGACAACTGTAGTAATGCAAGAACCCTTCCCCCATCAAGGAACAGTCAGCACTCAGCAGCAAAACCGTAACGATTCCAAGAAAAAAAACCATGAAATTTACATGGCTAGGGAGGAAATTTTTTTCCAAACCCGGAATCGCAACTATGACACCCCACCAGACGCAGGTACATCAAGGGCTAGTATGTCCGCACCGACTACACCTTTGACCATTCCAAATATCCTTTGGAACCATTGCCAAAAATGGTTAAAGGGCCTAATAGCCGAGCAGGTAACTACTCTAAAGTAGCCCACAATTACAGCATCGTAGATGATTTAGCCCAGTCACCTACTTTTATGTCCGCTTTGGAGGTACTGCAGTCGTGCCCAAAGAAGCGGAAAGCCCTACCTTTTGCCTTAGGCGCCATCAACCCTACCGACACGCGCATGATGGCTTTTGATTTAGACAAAGCACCC
Organism: Pinus albicaulis; assembly: GCA_034641835.2. Taxonomy (NCBI): domain Eukaryota; kingdom Viridiplantae; phylum Streptophyta; class Pinopsida; order Pinales; family Pinaceae; genus Pinus; species Pinus albicaulis. The sequence continues at coordinate 1,053,269,610 of CM076577.1, read as the reverse complement.
CTAGGTTTCCCTCCATGGTCACCTTCCAGATACCAGTATCAGTACAAAATATCACTGTTCACCGATGTGTCATTGACGAGGGTGCATCCACATGTTTCATGTCAAAAAATGTATGGCAGAAGTTAGGAGCCCCAGAACTCAAACCTTCCGTCATCACACTCAGAGCATACGACGGCCGGCCCTCGACCCCCGTTGGTCTCTTCCAAAATGTATCGGTCTACTTAGTCGGAAAAACAGTCCACATAGACATCGAAGTCGTGGATGCTCACTTGGATTACAATATACTCCTTGGGAAGAGTTACATGTACACCATGTCTGCCATAGCATCCTATGTTTTTTGAATCATGATGTTCCCCCACGAGGATCGAATCATTACAGTAGACCAACTGACACACACTGAAAAGCATCCTTTGACCAACACAGATATGGTTCTACCCTATGTAGACACAGCCACTGATGGTCTTTTACGGTATCAAGAATATGGCCCTGGCCAATTCAAACCATCGTCTGTCTTAGGCTCATTCCTAGGAGATCCTCCTATTATCCCTGAAGTATCGCCTCATGCCATAGGGGCCTCAGTGTGCATGATGTCCACATCAAGCACTGAGGTTACTCAGGACACGAACTCAAGCAGTAACGACATCGAGGCATCAGCTACTGCAGCCTCCATAATCTATGTCGCCTCCCAAACCCCTTTCCTACACCCACCTCCTGGCTTCACCTCCTAGTAGGTCCTGGCAACACTGGTACTACCCAACATATCATTCGCATTCCCAGTGTGGTATCTCGTTCCCCCTCCAGGAACATCAACTACCAACGCTACTGTGTTTGGGTTAAAGCCCCCCAGTCCCGAGGAGCCCCAACCTACCCAAGTAGCAGTTGAAACTGCCCCCACAAGGGAAATCCCCACTATGAAACCAGCAACCATGATAAAGAAAATCGCCAGGAAAGGAAAGAAAGTGGTGAACCCCACCATACAGTGGGAGTCCTTAGCCTGCACTATATGTGATGTCACAGGACACCCTACTCACACATGCCTGGAGTTGGACGAATTAAAACCACTCCTCGGTTATGAGGCAGGCACCTCAAAATGGAATTCCCACAAAAAGGAACTTTCCACCAAAATTATAGGCAAACCGATGCGTACCAATCATGCATGCACTATCTGTGGCATCTACGGGCACTACACCTATCGTTTCCCAGAGGTCCCGCAATATAGGGATGCCTTACGTGCGGTCAAGCGATCCTATCAAAAGGATCCATCCATCCAGGCATCTGGCAATGAAATACGTACCATCCGGTACCTACAGGAGGAACAAAGGTCACCAAATCGACAACCATTTGTCCCTCCTCCACCCAAGCCACCATATACCAACCAGGGAAAATGAAACCTAGTTGCCACATATTCTTGAGATTCAAGTGCATCGATTACTGCAAATGGTTTGATCAAGTCTTTGGCCCAAGGTCACCTAAGCAGCAGTAATCCGTATTCGAGGAGATCCTAGATGGGGGGCATTGACCAAAAATGCCCTCCCCCATTATCTCAGTCCAAGGGAAACCACAGCTGAAATCAAAACTAGGAGCCAACTAACAAGCTCTCAACAAACAGAGGTGATGCCACACATTCGCACTTCTGAAGAAATATTTTTTCAAGCGCTGGCAGGTATGCACCCTCCCATATTTCTTTCCAAAATTCATGTTTTTCAATAATATTGGATGAAAAGAAGATGCTTTCACTTGAGGTAGTTTTTTTTTGCAGGAAGAACCTGCAAACCATTCACAACACCCACCACCGAAATTTCAGGAGCAGGTATCATTCTACCCTTAGCATGATAGAGTCCTAGAAGACTTTGCATATCCTAACATCATTTCTCCATCAAAAATCAACCATAGGGTCCTCATACCCGACCATGTTTATCATCACCTCACCCTGCATATGATAAACGTCCGCGATGGTCGGTAGACCCTCCCCTCCATGGCGATCGTCATCTCAGGTAGACCATACATCACCCCACAAGTGACGTGATGTCCATACCATTTTCAGTCCGGGAAGCACCTCATGCCCATCCATATACCATGCATAAGGTCAAGTTCACCATTTTAACTAACCACCTTCCCAGATGATCGGGTTGTACAATCAGAATGAAAGCGCACCTCCACGCACCGCATTTGGCCCACCATACCTCCATCAACATTAACCCATCTACAACATCTTCTGCTTCATCAACCCCGCACATGAGACCAACCAATGGGAACCCTACCCCCAGAAAAACATCGTCTTCACACAATCAAGTGAGCGACCCTCTTTCATGTTTTGGGATACCCGTCTCTGTGTTTTGTACAAACCAAACCCCATTATTTTATTCTTTTAGGAAGTGTACAAAGATCAAAAACAATTCCATTCGCCTCCTCGCCCTCATATTGCACTTTTCCTCCCATGGCAGCAATCCCCCATCTCCCTTGGTCGAAGTATTCCATACCCCCCATGCACGCACCACTATGACGATCATAGGTAGTTCATACCCGCCGTGGAAGTCCTACCGACTCCAGGGAATTTTCCCTTCAGAAATACCTATGACTGCCACCAAACTGCTCAAATATACTTCGACCTCGGGCCACTGAATCCCCATCATCCGTTTTTAGCTACCGCTCACCAACATGCCTATGTTAAACCCATTATGGTTCGGTTAAGGCTTCCTTTTTGTCGACATCAACACCTCTTTTCCAAAAAGGAAGTGTTACCTTAGATTGCCCCTCCCCATGCAAAGGGGTATCCTTGGGTGGCACTATGGGAGACATCATTGTCCATAGATGTCATCGATCCTCCCGAAATTCAACTATAGCAAAAGCTTTCATGTCACAATGGTATCGTACCTTACAACCATTGCACTTTGATCAAGATCTGTCGAAGACCCATGCCTTTATAAGTGTCTCTGACAACAATTCTCACACGGAAAGGTCCCAGCTAGTACATATGCGTACATAGCACAGTAATATGCCATACCAAAGTTACGCATAAGGGTACCACATTCCACCCATCATCAGAGAAAAAATACCCCTGAGGGCGTCAATAGTCGTCATCAGCAACCACAAACATCACTACCATAGTAGAGGCACAGACAGCACATATATCTGTCAATTTTGTTTAACAAGCCATAGCATCACGAGCATGGGACATGCCTGCCTCGTTGAAATTTTGCAAATATGTTGTATATTTTGTCTGCTTATAGGGGATACCTTAGGCCATGGTTATCTTAGAACCGGTGCAAGGTGTTGTCTATTCTACACGCTGGCCTCACTCTCTCTCTCTCTCTCTCTCTCTCTCTCTCTCTCTCTCTCTCTCTGCGTATGATACAGAAAAGAAACTATAATGTATTTCGGCTATACAGTTCTTCCTAGACCTCACACATTAGGGGGCATCTGTTAACACTGAAAAATCGTACAACAGAAAATGACATCAATTAATGTTGAGCCTAAGGATTTACAAGACAAGGATACATTATGGAACCAAGAAGTATTTGAAATCTCTAACGTTTTGAGAAAATCAAATTTGAACTAGTCATAAATGCTCAAATGCGCTCTTTTTCCTTCGAAAAGAGCACCTTATGCGTGCACTGGAGCCCGATAAGCATGCATTCCTGGAAGTAGAAAAAATTCTCTTTCCGGGACCACAAGCAAGCAAAGGAAAGATTCTCCTTATGTGAAAGCTGCTTAAGGACAGCACCAGCACCTCCTTATGCATTATGTGAGCACACAAAAGCATATTTCAGCACACAATGGAATCATGCCCCTCCCTTGGGTCACCATCCATCATGTACCAAGGGAGGGAAGGAGGATTGAAAGCTCACCTATATAAACCCACCAAGAGATGAACAAAGGGTGATCACAAGGTTATGCTGGCCAAAGTTGCCCAAGCAACACCAACAGTTTGTGTGACCCAAGGAGCTGAAGCAGGAGAGGACTCGATTGTTGGCCACTCAACAATATTAGTCCATTGCAGTAGAGAGAGAGAGTTAGACTGCGTCAGAAGGTAGAACTTGAAGGACAAACATCCTTGCATCGGGTCCTAGAGCCACTTCCTAGGCCCTTTGGCAAGTGGGTAAGATTTTTTTTCATTCCAAGCATTCAATAAGAAGAGGCCATCGAGCTGTTGTTTACCTTGTTACTGTTTGGAACTCTCTATGTAGCTTCTTTCGCGTTTTTAGTTTTTTAACAGAGCATAATTTAGTGTATTACTTCATTTAAGTTTTATACTTCTGAGCTCCCCCCAAATACTACCTATTACCTATAGTTTAGAGAGTAGACCACTCTCTCTAAACTCATGCGATTTCGTACACCTGTGTGTCGAATCCACCACAACACATGTTTTCATGCAAAATTGAAGGGCGAACAATTCAATGAAACTCTCATGGAGGAAGACCTTGAGCTTGCTTACAAGCAAAGATATCAAGTTTTTGGTTAACATAGGACAAGCACGGGGTTTTCACGTACTAGTTATGATCCCCCACCTGAGACAGAGGTAAATAAAAGCAATGAAGAAAATTTATAAATTAATACTTGTATAAAATCTTTTGGTTTTTATTTTTGGCCTTAAAGTAATTTGCTTGATTGTAAAAGTAGGCAGACAGTGTACAGATGTCCCAAGCAATCATGGAAGACATGAGCCTAGTGAGGGTGGAGTGAAAATTGAAACTAATTTTCAACTTGATTCTGGAGGTATTTCATGTGAAGTATAAATTATTTAAAGTATGGATTTCAATTAGAAATATTTAAATGCAAACAATGTATTAATTATAAATCTTCTTGGTTCTAGTCTAGAGCATGTACGGGATAAGGCCAGACAAGAGGAGGAACATATTGCCACATTCGAAAGCATCATACTTCCCTCTACTACTGAAGTAGGTAACGAACACTCTTCTACATTTTTATTAATAAAACACTTGTATTAATAATTACTATAAAAAAAAAGAATTTAACATTTTATTCGTATTGCAGTTGATGCTCTGCCACCCTTACAATAGCATAGACATTTCACTAGGTTGGGAGCAAGACATGTTACAGCTAAAAGGGATGACATCCTTGCTTCATACATGAAAAATTGCAAGAAACCAAAGAATAATTGATTTTACTTGTAATTTAATTAGAACAACCTTGTTTGAGATTATGTATAGCATACAATTTATTATAAATCATACTAAGATCAAATATTTTTGAAACTCTACGAATCAATGAATAAATGAATGAATAAATGTTTGCTATATATTTATTTATTTATGACATATCTTAATATATTTCTTTCAAATATTTCCTAGTAGATAGATTGGGTACTGGGGAATTGAGAGTGATGTGAGGGGGGGAGGGGCCATGAGAGCTTCCACCTTCACGTGGTTTGCCTTGTTCAATAGAGAATAAATTAATATTTGGACAATCTTGGAGTAAAACTCTGATCCAACAGAGCAATAACAAGGTCAATGTGGACATCGTTGTTGCTTCGTCGAGTGGAGGGAGGTTTGATCCAGGATTAAACTACACCAAAAATTTATTCTCGAAACCAAGAGTAGCTCATTAGGTATTCATGCACTCAAGTTTTTTTAATTATTACTTATGGTGCAATTCAATTTAATAATTCGTCAAATTTAATCTAAGTTTGCCTCATTGGTCTCATGAATATGTGTAGGACAATCTGTGTCGATTTGGATGTTGAAGAGGAACAACTATTGGAAGAAAATATCTCAAAAAGGTAACATTACATTTAGCATTCATTTTTTCGTTATTGTTATTAGGAATTTGTTTGGTGGTTCTTATTATATGAAAAACATGTGTTTTAGCCCTTTTATAGATTGTCATGTGTATCCTATTTCTTAGAATTAGAGATACTTTTTCTCTCTATATATTCATTATTGTCTGGTTTTCAAGCTGAAGTTGGGAAAATGGAGGAGGCTCCAAGGAATGGTGGTTAACTTTAACAGGGTATTATCCTTTTGAAGTTCTAGAAAATTTGATTTCAAACTAACTCAGTCTAGACATTTAATGTAGATGTAGCCCAATTGCTCAGATTATGGTTCGGACAACAAAAATTGGAGAATGTGTAATTGTCATGTGTTTCAATTCAAGAATTCACTCAAATGAAATATGTACATGGGATGTGAGGTTCAGCAATGTTGTGCCAAAAGAGGATTGTACTGCAATTCTATGTATATTGCCAATCCTCTTTTGGCACAACATTGTTGAAGCTCGCATCCCATGTACATTATTTCATTTGAGCGAATTCTTGAATTGAAACACATGACAATTACATATTCTCCTATTTTTGCTAACCATAATCTGAGTAATTGGGTTACATCTACATTAAAAGTCTATACTAAGCTAGTTTGAAATCAAATTTTCCAGAACTTCTTCAAGATAATGGAATCCATCATGGGTAACTGGATGAAAATTGTTAGAGTAATAAGAGTTCAACAGAGTAATTAAAGTTTATTATGGACTCTTACAAAGTTGAAACAGTTTTAAAAACAATTTATATTTTATAGTTTTTCTATTATGGAACATCAATTTATCAAGTTGCATAGTACATGAATAAACTGAAATTATTGTCTAAATTTTGTATTTCACTATGTAAGAATTTTGCAACTCAATATTTTAATAAACTTTTTACCCACCAAAAATTCTCTTTCCAAACAATTTTTATTAAAAACTAATAACATCAGAAAAATTATTACTATATAGATTTAAAATAATTTTTTAAATAAATTAAATTTATAAATTCTAGAGCAAGTTTCTCAAACAATACTCTAAGCTATAATAACAAAAACAAAACAAAACCAAAAAAACAAACAAACAAAAACAAAACAAACCTAATCTAACCATATAAAAATATGGACGGACTAGTTTTCAAAAACATAATGTCACAAAATTCTTCCATTAAAAATCAAAATCACATAAAATCCCCAAAAAAGCAAAATTATATATTATATATAAATGTATTTGGGGCACAAATTTGACACTAAAAAGTCATATAAAAAGATAAATCGGCATTCTAGTTATTTGAACTTATTCAAAATAAAATATGCATCCTGGTGATAATTAGATCTTATTAAAAAATGCAAATTAAAAAAAATAAATCATTTGTATCAAAATCTATATTCTAATAATTCAATTTTATTCAAAATTCAAAACTAAACATTCAATTCTATTCAAAATTCAAAATTAAACATTTTTTATAATTTAGAATCCTAATTGGATCTCAAAGGCGCCCACATATAAAACCAGAGAAACAAATTAAAGGAAATTAAGGAGACGCTTGACAGTATCATATTCTACGGAATACCTACTATTAAAAGCTTCATACATCAATGTAAAAAGGAGGGACTTTGCTTCATAATCGAGCCCCTATTACACGATTGAAACCTTTCACTGCCTAAGGCCACCAAACGTTGTTGGATTCGAACGCTGAATGAAAATATTGAGAGTATCCTATGTGCCTTGGCAATGAAATTTTGTGGGTTGATTTTTGTTGGTCATTGTTTAGAAATCCGCATATCAACCCTTTCATTCATACTTCATCATTTAAACTCCACATCCTGATATCGCCAGGTTCCTCTCCACGGCTTATTAACACCAGTCCCCCATCGCAGCCACTTAAATAAAGAGATGCTGGTTGACGGCATATACTTCTGCAAACCTGTGGCAGTGTAATTTCTGTCCAATTCCTCTCTGCAATAGCTAACGCTACCATGAAATACATTGCATTCCATTTGATTATCCAATAAAACTTTCCACTGGAATAGAGACCCTGGCCACGAGGTTGGATGAAGCGGGGTGCTTCCATGGAAACCCTACTCCATGCATTGGACTCTGAATCATAAATTTCCAACGCATTTAGTTTCCCACGCCAATTATGTGTTATTACCAGCAGGCAGACTGTGCAATGTCGAACATCGCAAATCGTGCGAAATTACGATATGGGCGGGGCTTGAGAGTTATCTCTCGGCGTATCCACAGCGATTGGACCATTTGGTAGAGAAGGGGATTTGTAAAACATATCGGAAACACCACACCGTGTGCTAATTCTATTACCCACAGTGTAGGACCCGTCTTCCCACAAAGTTGGTGATCCCAATGGGGATTGAATGAGAAATGCAGAGGATGGAATTCACTGAAAATTTTGAATCAATTTATTCGCAGAGCATCATACAGACATGTGAATCTTTCCATGTTTGGAGATGGCAACATAAAGGCACCTTAAAAATACGAATACATGACAAATCGTCGTCAAGAGCTTCATCTGTTGATTCCATGACCCCAGGAGGAAACACGAAAATTTACAGTGAATGATACATCAACTGAACAGCAGCGAGAGATCTGATTATTACACCTCCTCACCTTACGTTTCCATTCCTCTCATAATATATATGAGAAACTTTCCAAAATAATGAACAGCGGCAGAAGATCTTGAATTATTCCTACACCTCCTCACCTTCACACGTTTCCATTCCTCTCATAATATATATATGAGAAACTTTCAAAAATAATGAACAGCAGCAGAAGATCTTGAATTATTCCTACACCTCCTCACCTTCACACGTTTCCATTCCTCTCATAATATATATGAGAAACTTTCAAAAATAATGAACAGCAGCAGAAGATCTTGAATTATTCCTACACCTCCTCACCTTCACACGTTTCCATTCCTCTCTCTCATAATATATATGAGAAACTTTCAAAAATAATGAACAGCAGCAGAAGATCTTAAATTATTCCATCACCTCCTCACCTTCACACGTTTCTATTCCTCTCATAATATATATGAGAAACTTTCAAAAATAATGAACAGCAGCAGAACATCTTAAATTATTCCTACACCTCCTCACCTTCACACGTTAATATATATGAGAAACTTTCAAAAATAATGAACAGCAAAGATCTCAAATTATTTCTACACCTCCTCACCTTCACACGTTTCTATTCCTCTCTCTACTCACGTTTCCATTCCTCTCTCTCATATGAGAAACTTCCAAAATTAATCAACAGCAGAGATCTCAGTGTTTCACCACCTCCTCGCATGCATTTAATATATATGAAGGCTTTCAAAATAATAGGAACATGGCAGAAGATCTTGAATTATTCCTGTAAACAAAGACTAAAACACTCTCATATTATAGAAACGACAAGAAATAATGAACAACAGCAGAAGGTCTTGAACTAACCTGCACTCCTCACCACGTTTCCCATTCCTCTGTAGCTTGCCTGCTTAAACTTTCAAAAATAATGAACAGCAGCAGAAGATCTTTAATTATTCCATCACCTCCTCACCTTCACACGTTTCTATTCCTCTCATAATATATATGAGAAACTTTCAAAAATAATGAACAGCAGCAGAAGATCTTAAATTATTCCATCACCTCCTCACCTTCACACGTTTCTATTCCTCTCATAATATATATGAGAAACTTTCAAAAATAATGAACAGCAGCAGAACATCTTAAATTATTCCTACACCACCTCACCTTCACACGTTTCCATTCCTCTCTCTCACGTTTCCATTCCTCTCTCTCTCATATGAGAAACTTCCAAAATTAATCAACAGCAGCAGAAGATCTTAAATTATTCCTACACCTCCTCACCTTCACACGTTAATATATATGAGAAACTTTCAAAAATAATGAACAGCAAAGATCTCAAATTATTTCTACACCTCCTCACCTTCACACGTTTCTATTCCTCTCTCTCATAATATATATGAGAAACTTTCAAAATTAATGAACAGCAGCAGAAGATCTTAAATTATTCCTACACCTCCTCACCTTCACACGTTTCCATTCCTCTCTCTCATAATATATATGAGAAACTTTCAAAAATAATGAACAGCAGCAGAAGATCTTAAATTATTCCTACACCTCCTCACTTTCACAAGTTTCCATTCCTCTCATAGAAACTTTCAAAAATAAATATTATAGTTTTATTAACCAATACATAATATTATGGGCTAATATCATGGTTTATCAATACCATGAGTCATCTAAGTATTTTATTATTATGTTATGGATCTAGGCTTTTTAAATAGAGTTGTCTACTAGGCAGAATTGACCGGACAACCAAAAGTGCTGAAATCTGGGCAAAAAAATTTAAGAAATCTTGCAATAGTAGTGTTTGAATCATGTTTTTAATGGTGGAAATGGATTTAGCACCATCAAAAAACCCTACTGGATTTTACTAAAATCTTGTCGAAACATCCACGATTTAAAAAAAAAAAAAAAAAAAACAGGGTGGTCAAACACTTATTTCAAAATCAAAATATTTCAAAAATACTTTATTTTAATTTAATTTATAATATTTTTTAATTAAATCTAAAAGCAAAAAGGTTATAATTACTTTTGAAGTATATCTAAACCCTCCATACTAAAAATATTCCCATAGAGATTAAATCAAGATTTTAATAAATTAAAAATGAGAGTACTTTTATATATATACATATGTGAAATTTATATAATGTAAATAACATTATAAATAACGAGGATAGATGTATCTTAACCAAGGATCCAAGTGAAGAGAGAAAGAAAAGTGACTAACAATGGTAGAGGAATTAAGTTTTTTATTATTGTATTTCCTTTGATACGATTAATCCAAAATATATGTTTAATATTTTACAACCAATTATGTTTTTTTAATTACGTCATAAAGTGTTCCCTTTAGGAAGAACTTCTCCAAGTGCCAATCTGCACTCTTTTGTATTGTCACATCCAATGTTAGACGATTGAAAGTTTTTCCACTATTGAACACTTAAATTTTGGTAGTGCACACTATATTATTCATCAATTATGATATTACATATATACAAGAAGTGTTGTCTCAAGATAGGGAAACTGTCTTGGACACACAATGAGCTAGTTAAGAAAATATCTCAACCACACACGAAACTAGGAACATATAAATATAGCCAACTCCTATAGAATAGGAACAAACTCTTTTACATAGAAAGTCACAACTGAGACAAATAGGAATTACATTTTCCAAGTCACCCCCTTAGTGACTACTTGTCTCGATATGAATCTGCAAAATCTAAGTGTGATCCAATCATGACAAAAGCATATGTCGACGTCCATATATAGGAAAAATCATCCACCGAAATGCATGGGTGTAAACCGCTGTAACTGGTACTGTACTAGGATGTCCTTAGCGGACATGGTTTTTTCAACCATTATAATTGTATACATGTACATATACCTATAAATCCCCTTCCAACATCATCATCATGGGTTTTATCGAATTACCCATAACCATGCTTTTGGTTTTATCGGATTACCCTCAACCATGCCAACAAGGATTCTCAACCACTAAGGCTCAACTTAGCCACCAAGGCTCAACACTGCCACCAAGGCACTCAACTCAGCAACCAAGTCTCAACTCAAACAAAAAGGCTCAACACAACCACCAATGCACTCAATTCAGCCACCAAGGCACTTCCACTAAGGCTCTCCACAGACCCAATTCAACCAAGCCCGGGCCTTTATTGGATCACCCTCAACCATGTCAAGGGTTTTGTCGGCTGACCCTAAATCAGGCCTACAAGAATCCATGTCCACTTCACTCTCACATATGGTTTCTAGATTACCACAAACCGACACTGCAAAGTGGTTTCTGGCTTACCACAAACCTGCAATTACAAATTGGTTTTAAGATTACCACAAACTTCATGGGGATACACATTCCTTTACAAGGCTCACAACCATCAAGGCTCACATTACATACTCCAACTCATGTAGTTACTAGGTACATACTTTACAAAGACAATTACAAAACATCCTAGACTTGCTTACTAATAAATGTATGTGACACATAATACACTATCAACATGAGTCTATTCCACAAACTCACACTAACTCACACAAACTAGGTTTTCGATCATCCTCCAACCTCTGATGCTACCCTCTTCAGTGTCATATCTTCATTAAATATATGGTGGTTAATCATCCCAACAAATAATTTGTTCTATTGTTGGAATGGCCAATTCCAACAAAGACTCAAACTGGTGACAATAGTTGGCCAGACTAAATGTCACAACAATAGAACATCCAATTTTTAACCAAATTTGCATTATTGACATGACATTTTTTAAACACTTAATAAAATAAGAATGCAAAGTACTATGACCCTTCACGCAGCACTATGCTTAGCATCTCAACATACAGAAAAAAGTTTTCTTTCAACTTATGTGAAGTAACTCAATGGTTAACCTGAACCATGGTCGAAATTATTAAATCACAGATCGAGACAAACCAATCTGAGGCTGACATGAAATGCGTGCATGAAAATTTGATCCGAACCGTAAATTAATTTTATCCATATTTTCACCGGTCAGTCAAAAATAGGGCAGAAGACCAGTCGGTCAAACATAGGGTAAAACTTCTAAGGGTTAATAAGTTGGCAGCATAGAGCCAAGCTTTTTTACCTAGGTGTATTGAAGGATATCTACATGGGCAACCGCCAGTTCCTTATATAGTCATTCCACCTCTATCTGTAGAATGGAGATCGCTCCAATGCACAAATAAACGAGATCTTTCAAATGAGTTTCAGCTTCATAGGCCAAAGAATTCACCACGTCCTCCCGCTGATGAGGCTCCAAAACATTCATAATTTTGGTCACGTGAAATCTTAAGCCGAAAAACACCAATTCATTTGGAAACTGCAACTCAATCTACGAACAAGTTGTGGCACTCTTCCTCTTAGAGAATTAACAACTCTGTTTTGACCTCACAGTGGATGCTTTCACATCTCCATAGATAGCTCCTTAATGCATATCGGGTTCACTTCAACTGATCACACTCGGCGACAGGACCGAACTGCCCTAGATGATCAAGCCACACACAAGCAAAAAGAAAAACGAATCCACCATAATTTTCTGCGGCTCTCAAGAAATGTGGCTGCCTCTTTCATTCCAGCTTGATCACCGCACCACACAAGAAAGAAAAATTCCAACTATGATCATAGAGAGCACTTCATTCTCTTAACCTTGTAAAATCAATTTTCCCACGCTCTCTTCGAGGCTTGCCAGTTCCCATGACTGGGGAGGCAAGGCCCTTACTTCCATCTCCTTCACAGGCTCCGCACCATTTCAGTAGAAGAAACCTTTAATTCAACATCGATATAGATTATGATCACATATCATACATGAGCGTATAAAAATTTAATGGTGATAGGGTTGAGGACGAGACCCCAACCTCAACCTACCTTCACCTCAAAGGGTTATTTATCTTCCTCTTGTTGTTATGCTCACCACTCCTCCTGTGTGCCCCATTTTCTTCCCCTCGTCCCAAGGGAAGACAATGAAGCCACCAAAAAGTGAGAAGGGAAACCCTTCTCTGCCTTCACAGCCATGCTCCGATCTGCATTCACGCAGCAATAACAAAGGATGGAAAACAAGCAAAATAGAAAAATACTCATCAAACTCTTTATTTCCCTTGGCCTAGGAGGGTCTAAGGACTAGGCCCTCACGTTCTCTGATACCAACTTAAATTTTGGTAGTGCACACTATATTATTCATCAATTATGATATTACATATATACAAGAAGTGTTGTCTCAAGATAGGGAAACTATCTTGGACACACAATCAGTTGGTTGAGAGAATATATCAACCACACAACAAGCTAGGAACATATAGATATAGCCAACTCCTATAGAATTGGAACATACTCCTTTACATAGAAAGTCACAAATGAGACAAGCAGGAATACATTTTCCAAGTTCCTCTAGCTGCCACTCTACACTCCTCTGCATTGTCAAATCCAATGTTAGATGATTGAAAGTTCTTCCATTTTTATATCTCACTGCTTTAACTGTCAATTGAATCTTGATTTAGGAAATCATTAAACTTGTTGATATTGATCATAACCCACGAACATATTGCAGGTTGCAATCAATGTTGAAATTTGTAAATAGTATAGAACTTTGTAATGAAAAATATTGCAATGATCATGTGTTTTGTTGGTTGTTTGGAAGAAGGCATTACATGATTACATTGGGATCAAGATTCTTATTTCAATGAATTTTGACTTGTTGCTAATTTTTTTTACCTTGAAGATAAAGATGTAGTGTCATTTCATAGAAAATTTCCAAGCTATGTTTTTCTTTGAAATGGATTCAATTGATTCCATGTACAAATTCACAGTTTGTTAACTACCAAATTTATGCATTTCTCCCAAATGCATGGAAATTTTCCAAATACAGTGGGGAGAAGCGGGTTTCTTCAGCATTATCCCTATCACGGTGTGATGGTTGAAGTTACTATATGCAACTGATATCATTATTCAATTCTATAAGTTGCAGATTGGAGCCCTGAGATATGATGATGTGAGTTTTCTAGATTTCGCAGAATTTTGCTTCTTGGTATGCACTGAAAATTATTCTGAGATAAAATTTGGTATTTCTCCATGCCATGAACATGACTTGATTTCAATTCTTTCTTTAGATTGTAACAAAAAAAATAATTAATGAAATATCTCCATAAAATTCTAAATCAACAATAGTGAGTGGTTTCTTATTGATTCTAAACAAACTTGTAACAACCCTGGTTAAAACTCCATGTAATAAAATTCAATAAAGGAAAATTTGTAACCATGGCTGAGGGGACATGTATTCCAAGATTAATTTTGGGTAGAAATATCCTAGTGCAAGTGTTCATTTGGTTTATTATGGCTATGGAAATTGGAAAAGGCAGTGGCTATGGATTTGGAAAGACAAAGTGGAATTTGTTGGCATTTATTTATAAAAATAATGGAAATTAGGAGAAAAGGAACGTGAAAGGTCACAAGTTGCATGTGAGGATGAAAATTAATGGAAATAATGGAAAATTAAAGAAATTAAAGGCCTCATTGATAAAAACACTTATGAGGATCAGTTCATGGCTTTTGTCAGTTTAGTTTTGGAGCTCTAATTCTATTCTCTCTCTCTCTCATACTCTTGGACACTTCGATTATTCTTAGAGCACTCTTGGAGAGTGTGGCATACTTGGAATTTTGGAGCAAGAAGGTAAAGGAAGAGTAGGAAAGTGCAAGAGGACATCGGGATCAACGACTACAACATATTTTTCTTGTAGGTACCGAGTTGCATGTGTATTTTCCTCACTAATTTTGGCATGCATGGAATATGCATGTGGTTATGTGTTTATGGTCTTTCATTGGCGTGGATGATTTCCTAGATTGATAGTGGATTTTCCTAGCATTGAAATTTCCTATATATCCATGGATTTGTGGATTCATTTCATTATTTATTTTTTTATTTGTTCTCATGTTCCTTTAGCTTGGGTTGACTTACTAGTTCCTAGAGCCTTGGTTGGACAAACACTCTGGAGCCCTGTAACAACTTGGGTTGAGTTACTATTCGTGGAGCCTTGGTTGGAAAAACACTCTAGAGACCTTGGTGGGTTGAGTTATTATTCCTTGAGCCTTGGTTGGCCAAATGATTTGGAGCCTGACAGTAGTTGTGGGTTGAGTTACTAGTCTTGGAGCCTTGGTTGGAACAAACAATATGGAGCTCTAGACAGCTTGAGTAGAGACCAATCTATGGTTGTGATTTCTAACCGTGAGGTGGAATCAATGGTTGAGGGTTGAGGTGGTTTTTCCTATGGAAGCCCTGGTTTGGTTTTGATTAATTATTTTTATGATATCCCACATTCATGCTTGGAATATGGCATGGGAGTGACTGGATAAAGAGAGATTTGGCTCAGCCACATCTATGGTCGGGTGGAACATGGAAGTCCCAAACCTGGTTAGATTTTTCTTATGGAAATAAGAGCTCTTTTCGTCTTGTATTGATGGTTAAATATGCTTGATATTATGTGTATTATATGGCTGATGTATCCTTCATATTTTTGTTGTTATTATGTTGGTTATAAGCATATATTGCAACAATGATTATGTATGGATGTCCTTATGTTTTGATTTGTAAATGAATGAATAATGTATCTATGACCTAATAGATGATATTGCAACTAATGATATAAGGGAAAAATGCTTCTTAGCGATTCTCAGATAAGTATGAGACCATTATGCTCAGATTTGTTGTCTAAACCTGTAGATTACATATTTGTGCTATGTTTGACGAAATTTCTGTCATGGCTAGTAGGGGTTCAGTCACTTCCTTGTTCAAGTGATTGCATTTACATTGCTATTTCATTGTTACATTTCGTTTCTGAACCTGTCATTGAATTTTGGGCAGTATCCTGGGCTATGGGCCTAAAAAAGTGGTACAAATCCTGGGAACGCTAGCATAGGTCTAAGGAAACAATTCCCTGGACACATGCATGACCATGCTTTGGGATCATCCAGAGCCTCCGATATGCATCCTTGTCCATACCAAGGGAGCGTCTAGGGGTTTAATGGTCAAAAACCTCAGTGGGACCCAAGGGTTGGATACCTAAGTGGTTGGGATGGCTGTTGGGAGTTTCGTTGCTGACATGGAAGGTCTATATGATGTGTTTCCATCAATTCCACTTCCTTAAGGTCACCTAGAAGGTTGAATCATATCATAGTAACTCTTCTTCACATGTTTACCCTAGTTGACCAGTTACTTGGGGAGATGTAGGAGAAGGGTGTTACAAAGTGGTATCAGAGCATGGTTCAACCCTCAGACTAGATGGGCAGTGTGTTGGTCATGCATTCATGTCAATTTCATATGCATTTAGTATTCTTGTGGTATATGTGTGCTTGTTGCAAATGCATGGTGTTGGCCTTGGTTTTAGTGATGTTTCCATGTGAAAGTTGATGGTGTTGTTCTGGAATGTGTCATCATCATCCGTCAGAAATTGCTGGGGACAACTTTGCAATACCTCCAAAAAATATATGGCACAAGGTGCCTAGGCTATATCTTCAACAACATTATAGTTTCGAGTGGCCCTAGATGAAGAGTTGTGTGTCATCTTACGAAGAACACCCTTAGGGGGTGATAGATTGGTTCCATAGGATTATCTACAGTGAGAGGTCCACTGGAACTAGGTGGAGCTGGTGAGTCCTTGGAAGGATAACTCGACTCAGGGTCATCATAGGACTTATCTCGCATGGTCCCATTGATATCTTCTTTGCACATAAAGGTGAGATGGGAGGATGACCCCTCGTTGCCCCCTTGTGGAGGTCTAGAAGTTTGAGAAATAATTTATTGTTTGGGTTGTGCAGGGAATGTATGAGTTAAAATGGCAGGATTTTTAGAGGACAGTGGTGAAAGGAGCCTATGAAATTCATCCATTCGTGGAAACACATGATTAAGGTGATCACCCTGACAAATTTTACAAGGGAACTTGAATTTTCAGCGATGCTCGTTAGTGCCCCCTCCCTGACTCTCAGGGCTGGGTTTAGACAAGCTGGGAAGTTTGATTTTGTTGTTCATTTTTTCTATTGTTCTTGTTATTTTTACCACAATTTTGTGAGTTGTTCCTCGATTGAGTGGACTTTACCGTGGGAAAATCGGTGGATTTATCAAGAGGGGGTGCTTTAGATGAGCCAGACACACTTGTTGGGGCTTGAGATGTAGCAATAAATTTCCCATGGTGGGCAGAAAGTTGGTTCATGGGATTGGAAATAGACCCAATCACACCATCAGCCTGTGGGTCAGAAACAGGCTTAGGCGGGTCAATGGAAAGCCTAGGGGAATTGGGAAAAAAAATTCCTATAGCATACTCGACTGTGAATATATGAGATCCAACTATGGAGAAGCTAAAATGGCTTGCTCTTTAGTGACAGCTCGGAACATAGACGCATCTTTAGCAATTTGAGGTCAGTTGATCTAATGAACCATTTACAGAGAATCTCATCGGGTAACTTGGTTCTTACTAACCTCTTGCAATGACGCCATTCATGAATCTAATCGGAGATAAGTGTGGTATCATTTTGTTTGAAGTTAGACCAATGGTCAGAGTCATATCATACTGAGTGGGTAACTGAAAATGTGTCATGAAATTTTGAGCTAATGAGGAAAAATCATTGTAGGACGTAGTTTCTAACTCGAGGTACCATTTGGCAGCGTCCTCGTTTAAAGTTATTTGGAACAAGAAAATTTCTACAAAATCATCCATTAGTGAATTGGATGAACACCATAGATGGTAAGTGGTGATATGGGTGGATGGATTCTCCCTAGGCTTCCCTTCAAACTTGGGATTATCATATGGTTATAATTTGGCGGGCATTGGTGGCCACCAGGGATCATGACAAATGGGGTCATTAGTAAATTTGGAAAGATCCGGTAAATCAAGAGAAGATATAAATGGATCATGAATTTTAATAAATGGGTCATAAGCAGGAGAAGCCCCTGACCAACCTTGCGGTCCCCCCACAAAAGGATTAGATAGATGTGCTTGCTGGTGATAAAAAGGGTTCACCCCTACAAATGGTTGTTGCAATCCAAAGTAACTGGTAGATGGATACTACCCCCTAGGGTAAAAACCTCTAGAGAGCAATGGACCACAAAAATCATGACTACTAATGGGGTTTTAGCCAGGGTGAAAAGAAGGATCGGGCGACACAGTAAGACTGACATAAGAGGAAGGACCGGGATAAGACTGACATAAGAGGAAGGACCGGGATAAGACATGGTACTAGTAGCGGGGTTTCCCCCAGGTAAACTAGCCCCTCCAGTAAAAACACTGGAATGAGACGTCCCTCCAAAGAGTGAATTATACCAAGGTTGTGTCATACTAGATGTTATGTTGCCCCCAGGATAACTAGGGACAACTGGTAATCCCCTCCATGGATTCCCAGAAGTAACCATGCCTAAATGAGGAACATGAACAGTCGGTTGGGCAAAGGACGATGTTTAAATTCCTAGATCTACTGGCTATTACACAATATTTTTTCACCATCCCTGCATTCCCTATTTTGAATACTGGCAGACCATCATAGTGGCCCCTGTGTACTGTCATACATCATGATGAATGTCATTGCATCCCTTAACATGCCAGTAACAAAATCTCTGTTGACCATTCCTGCAGTAGACCCTTAATTACATGTAATTTTGGGTCGACACGGAGGTGTGGTTATGTCCTCGTGCTAATGGCCAGATTTTCACTAGGCCTCACACCATGGTTGCTCTGTCTCTAAAGAGCCCTCACACCGAGCTACTTTTGGAAGGTTTTTTAATATGGAAATGAAGCTTCTAATATCTAACAACTTCGTGAGTGGAGTAATGGATGTTTTTTCGACTAGATGTGGTCGAGTTTCTCTCTTTGGCCTTCTAGTTCCTACAAAAATGAAAATTCCCAAAGAGATAGACCTTTCCTCCACCATCTCTGGATCCCAAAGCTCTCCCTCCACTCCTATAAATTCCTCTTTGCCCCAATGATTCTGCTAGCTAGAATATACCAAGAGTTGATAGTAGAGAATAGTCCATAGTTGTCAGAGAGAGTTTGAGCCTTTCTCCTCTTTGAGTCAGTCGACGAATGAATGCTTGGAGACGTGCCCGACTGAACCCGTCAAAGGAGGACTGCAGTGTCAAGGCATAGGTTGTAAACTCCATTTTATTCATTAATATGACATGACTGATTTCTAGTTCCATCTTTGTCTATGTTAATATTCAAAGTTTCTGACTCTCCTTGACTAGTTGGATAGTTGTAAATGAATATGTATGCTTGTATGCTTTTAGTGTTTGCTCGATCTTTGTGCAAGTATGTAGACATCGCTACTAATGGAGCACAAAGCTTTAAGGACAAAGATCAAGAGATCATTGCAACATACTACATCAAGAGCATTGGATTAAGGTAGGACATCTATTCCAATCCGCATTTCGTTTATGAACTAGGAATTTAGAAACCAACATGTTCCCTTGTTGCTAGACCCACCCTAGGGCTACAGGGATTGCCTCTGTCCACAGAGGGGATTTTACTGCACAACAAGTTAGCGACTTCACTGGGGATGTCAATGACCGTTGTCTCTTATTGTTCATTTTTGAATTTTTGATTGTTTGTCCAACTTTGGCTAAATTGTTGTTTCTCTATTGTTTTTGGCTTGTTTGACTGCTTCTAGCCATTTAGCCTTTTCCTAGAGTGATAAGTTTGGTTTTTCTCAACAAGCCCTTTGTTTTTTCCCTTCTTTTCTAGCTTGGTGCTGCTGATTTTCTGACAGAAGTGCCCATCAGAGCGAGTTGTCTTTAACATAGGTGTGATTTTTCCTACTCGGCACTGAATACAGCTGAACAGTTGCATCGATTCTTGTAGGATTGAATTTTGGGCCTTTTCCACTAAGTTTCTAGTGTGTCTTGTCCTTCAAATTTGTTTTTCTGCTTGGATTGATCCATCTAGCTCTTGTTTCTTCACTTGGTTGTCTCATTCATTCCAGTTCATGTTCTCTCACTCGAACAATGTGGCTTTTCCATCCTATGGTTTCTAGGTGTTTCTAGGTGTTTTGAACCATTTGCTTGGTCGCATGTTCGTTGGGTATATGATATATTTATGAGTCAGTATGGTCATTCATTTTCAACCTTTTATGTGGTTTTTTGGTCTGTTTAGTTGATTGTACGTGAAGCAGGGTTGTCAAGCTTTCATTCTAGGTCTGTTTGGTTCTCCCTCCATCAGCCCGAGCTTAGATCACATTGCTCGTTGAGTCAATTTAAAAGCCTTTTATTTTGCGTAAGGAAATTCATCCTTAGTTTTGAGTGCATGTTTACACTAGATTGGATTTATTTCTTCATTTTTCGATGATCTCATTCAAAGCTACTTGAAGCTAGTATTTTTTTTTTTAGTGTAGCATTGCATTGTTGCTTATCACTTATACAAAATAATAAAAAAATTTCATTTTTCCTTCTCATTTGGAAATGAAAAGTGCTCTTTTGCGTTATTAGTTTCCCTTTTTCATTGGAAAGTGAACGACAAAAGAGAAAATTTTCGTTTTCTGCTTTGGTTGTGTTAGTAGCATAGACGAAAGTTTCGTTCTTGCATTTGTTTGACTGTTGCTTTGTTGTGAACCTCTATCCTTCACTTAGCTAGATTTTCATTGAAATGAAATGGGATTCTTTCTCTCATATAGTTGCATATTAGGGATTTGAGGTAACATTCGGTAGGGCCTTCAAACTGAAACTTAATTTCAAGATAAACCATAAAATTGACTCAATCAACCTAAGGAAGCATTGAAACTTAACACTCACACTTAGAAGTCTAGGCTAGTGACATGTTCCAACGTCATTAAACCTAGCAGCTGTTGCTCACAATATTGTATTAGACAACACTAGTACAAACTTGTGTTCCCCGTACCGTCGAGTATATAAAGGGAGACTCTTTTAGGTTGCAATCCTTTATCCATAGGAAGCTGAGTCTGTCACCCTGTAACCGTGATACACTGAACACATCATTCGAGGAGACTGCCTGCACTTACGTTAAGTCCTTGGTAAATTCATTTGCCAAGGTGTATATTTCATTTCACGGGAGCTTGGTACACCCTTTTGCCTAGAGTTCCTGAGTAGTCATTTTTTATCTTTCCGTGACTCTTTAAATTTGAAAATATCATCGAGCACTTGTCCTTTCAAGCACAATAAAACTAAAAGTGACTAGATTCACCTTTTTTCCTTTTCTCGATCCTTAAAATATGAAAAGGCAGAGTCTTGTTTCAATGTTATAAAATTAATTCCCCATGATTGCATCACATGCCCATTAAGCTATTTCTTGGCTGGATCATGAGTAATTCCTTAACGATTGTTGTCAAAGCCTTGAATTAATCATCTCTTTTCTCTTCTTCTCCTAAGACAAAGTCACCATGGCAAAACCACCTGTTTCTTCCTCCTCTTCATTACCTCATGGTGAAGATTCTCTCCCCAGAGTCTCTTCTGAGACACCCCTGTCTGTTGGGACCCAATACCTCGAGCGTGCTATTATCCCAAGCATTCAACCTCTTTCCACTCGATCTCCCCCTGAGGAGCCATTTGATATCAATTGGAAGCCCCCGAATCCTTTTTTATTTCTAAGAGAAGATCCCCCTCAACGCTCGGACTCTCCCGTGACACCATTGTCAAGTTCTTTTCCCTCCACTGCTCGCCAGCTTTTCCCTAATAACATGTCTTCTTCCAACATGGATGCCTCGAGTCCTATTAGTAGTGAAGAGACTCTCATATCTACTAGAGAATATCAATTCCCTCCCGAAAATTTTCCTTATGAGACGACTCGGCCTTTCTCTCATCTACTCTCAACTGGTTACCGTACTTTAGGACAGTTGATTTCTAGTGATTCATCTTTGTACTGGAACCCGTTATGGCCAAGTACTGCGGCCCCTTCTTTGGGGTTGTTTGTGTTGGGTCCATATTCTTTGATTCCCATTGTTTCAACAGTTGTCACGGCTGTCCCAACCCAGCGCAATGTTTGTGTGGCTTCCTCCACACCATCTATTAGTGTGGTTACATCATTCTCTTCAATTACTATTGTTCGAGGAATGCATCCCAATGCTTTTGCGATATTCATTGGGCGAATTATGAGTGGATTACAACCTCACGTATCGGGATTCAATCAACCTATTGGTAGTGTTCCTATCTCTTCTAATCCTATTCCGGGAGGTTTGTCATATGACCAATATATGATGGTTGTTCAACATCAGAACTACCTCCCTTAGGGTTCTCAGCAGGTTCAGGCTCCAATCAATCCACCACATCTTTACGATGACTTCGGAAACCACATATATTACCATGGGAATTCCCAGCAAGGTTCATTTTATGTTCAAACAAATCAACCTCCGGTTCCTCAGGTTCAGTTCACATACCAATAGGGACAACCCTATGGCCCGCAAGGACAACCCTATCATCCACGGGGACAACATTTGGCCCAACAGGGACAAACCTATGGTCATCTAGGTCAACCCCATGTTCAGAAAGGAGTGCCTCATGTTCCTGAGGGGAAAACCTATCTGTCTCAAGGAAAGCATTTTGTGTAATAGAACCAGCCTTACATTCAGAAAGGCCCACCTCTTGTACAACAATGCCAACCCTCCATCAGAGAGCAATATCAACCTGGTCTTCAGGGGCAGCCTGGCTCCTCTCAACCATCAGGCCAACCTAGTTTTCAGGGACAACTTGGTCAACCTCAGTATCTAGGCCAACCTGGACCTCAAGGATAGCCTATTCAGCCTCAGGGCCAACCTTTAATTCCTTAAGGACAACCGTTGGTTTCCTAAGTTTAATCTTTGATGGCACAAGGTCCACCCCAAGGAACTACTTTCATCCAGCAATAGAATCCATATGTTGCTCAAGTTGGACCTCAGTGGTTTACTTAGAACCAGTACCATGTTCCCCAGCCAACCTATGGGCATAATTTCCAAAGTTATACCCCCCACGGACAAAATCCTTCGAGAGCGAACATATGGGCTCAAAATTTATCCCGACCTGGTTGGAACCCTAACGCTAGTCTTTATCAAAGTCCTGTGATACCTTTTAACCCGCAATTTCCATTCCTTGCTACATTGCAACTGTCTGATGTGTCGAAGTTAACCAATGATCCCATTCTTCACAATCCATATTGGCCCCGATTTCCCACCAAGATTCTTGGCGATTTTCCAAAGTTCAAAGGCAAGTCTGTAGAAGACCCCCAGGCGCATGTTATGACATACCACCTATGTTACTCCTCTAACTCCTAGATTGATGATTCTATTCATTAACGTATTTTCCAAATGATTCTCACTGGTGCCGCTGCAAAGTGGTACATTGAACTCTCTCGTGGAATCTTCCAATATTTCCATTCTCTTGCAACGGTGTTTCTCACACACTTTCAGTTACCGGTTCGCTATGAAACAGGAACGTACCTCATTACATCCTTGAAACAATATCAAGCCACACATATCTCCGATCAAATTCATGAATGGAGATGATTTCATCATTCGATCAAGTTTGAAATCCCTGATCAGCTTCTGTCAGACTGGTTCCCTACCTCTTTTGTCGGCCCGATAGCTAAGGATATTGTTATGGGGGCATGTGTTACCGAAGACTAGGCCATTGCTCGTGTCCAGTACCTCGATCTGGTTTACTCCCAGTTTGGCACGTTTTATGATCTCTTTCCTGATGCTCCACGACTTGAAACTTCCAAAGCACCGATGACACCATCTCTTGATGGTGTCATTGGTTCTGTTTCTTAGACTTTCCGTAAGTCTTCTCCTAATTCTGCAATGCATAAATCCACCACTTCTACCGATGCTGCTTCTCAACCACCTTCCAATCCTGGTAAAACCACAGAATTAAATGTCGTCTAGTCTACCTCGGTGGAAAAATCTTCCAAAGGTAAGAAGAAGGGTAAAGGCAAGGCCAAATCTGATACCCCGAAACAAGATTCTCCTAAAACCATTATTGATGATGGCTCGAAACGTAAACCGACGTATCCTTGTCTAATATGTGACGATGAGCATTACACCAAGGACTATCCATGATGGGCCGAAGTGAGTCAACTACTCAAAGGCACCCAAGGAACTCTGACTATTCTTAAGGAACCGTTCCTATCATAGCAAACTCAAATGGTGGAGCAACCCTAGTCCTCCACCCCTTTTGGCTCTCAAATTTTCATGATGAATATTTCTTCACCCATATCTATTGCTACCAAATCAAAATATTATACAGAACCATGTCAAGTGATGGGGAAAGAAATTGCAGATGCTCCTACTCCTTCTCCCCCACCTGCTTCTTTCCCTCTTCATATTCAAGGGCCTAGTTTTGAGCCCATTGTATGACCACCTTCCAAAGGCGTGCTCTGTAAGTCCTCCTATAACCCGAACGCCCGTGTCACTCAACATTATAGTATTGTTGAGGATCTGGCTCAGGCGCCATCCACTATGTCTACGCTGGAGGTACTTCAGAGCTGTCCATCACAATGAAAGGCTTTGTTATATGCTATCGGAGGAGTTGACCCTATCGATTCAAGCCTTATCACTTTTGACTTGGAAAATTTCATCCCGTGTCTCCCTCACCAACTTGCTTTGATTATCCAAGTTGGGATTGACGGTAAGAATATCCATCGATCAGTCGTCAACGAAGGTGCATCTACTTGCATCATGTATGTTGCTTGATGGAAAGCCATCAGCTCTCCAAACCTTAACCAGTCTCCAAACGCTTTGGAGGCCTTCGACGGAAGGGAATCTCACCCTCTTGGTATCCTCACCAGCTTAACTATCACGGTCGAAGGAAAAACAATTAATGTCGAGGTTGGAGTCGTTGACGCAAAACTCAACTATAATCTCCTCCTCAGTCGCAGTTGGACTCAAGCCATGCTATGCGTACCGTCCACCCTCTTTCATGTTCTTTGTTTCCCGCATGAAGGAAATATTATCACTATTGATCAGTTATCCTTTTTCATTTCCACTTCTTCAGAGAGCAATGTTTCATATGTAGACCACATTCCCATGGCTTATGAAAATGTAGGGCCAAGAATTTTCAAAGATCATAACCTTATGGGTATTTTTTCTCTTCCTCCGCCCAACACTTCTTGTTAGAAAATTATATATTACAGAACAATGCAACACGTAAAATATGCGGAATACACAAGCACACAAAACACACAAAACCAGAGAGACACAGATATACATGGTTCACCCAGTTTGGGCTACGTCCACCCTGAACAGCCAACCCTTCCTTTCTATTATCTAGCAAAATTAAGAGACACAACCTACAGTAGATCTGCTGTAATATCCTCTATTCTCTCTCACAGTCCACCTATCTGTTTCTCGCTCTGAGAATACACATACAATACACAGCCGCAATACAATACCCTCATACAAAGCGAGGGGTTTCCTTTTAGGGAAAAAAACCCTAAACTAAACATAACTTCTACTGTCAGATCATCCACCTAATGAACTTCCCACATTGACTAGAAATTACTATACTTTTACAAGGCAATTTTACATCTATTTTTAGCTTCAGGGGTGCTGCCCTCGAAACCCCCCACCAAGGGGGGGCTCCATAAAGTCGCAACCGCCCCCCCTAGACCACCCAGGTAGCTGTTGAGGCCCTTGTTTTGAAATTAAACAGCTTTTTAGTTGCGGCTAGTACGTGGCGGGATGCAACCATGGTAGGCATAGAGATGTCAAGGTTGCGATGGAGTAAAGGACAGATGGCACGGCTGTTGCAGGAGAAAGAACATATAGCGGAAGAGTGTGGCAGGAAACAAGCAGTAGAACTCCCTACTAACAGAAAGAAACAGAAGACAGCCGAGCGAGAAGAAAGAAAGGACTATCAGTCGCGCTGGCAGCAAAACAAATAGGCAGCCGGCCAGCGAAAAGAGGAGGTTAGCTCAGACAGGATGAGGGAACAGGAGTCATAGGAGAGCTCTGTTTGTGTTGTTATATTCTCTACCCTTCTGTATCTCTATGTTTCTCTCTGTCCAATAGGACCACATTGTATTATGTTCTATTCGAGCTCATGTTAAGGTGCCTTGTAATAGCTTGTCGTTGATATTTGATTTATAATGTAATCAAAGTTTGTTGTTCTAGATATATGTTGTGGCCTGGAATGAATGGTTTTACTAGTAATTTTAAATTTTATTTATTATAAGTCTGAATGCATTCCCGAGAGATATCTTTCATGGAATGTTGCACTCGTTTAGACCTTTTTTATAGCTCTGATTCATCCATATCAATGTTGTTAGACTCATACCGATCTATTCCCTACCTTAGTAAGGTCGTGACATGCCTCGGGTGAGACTCTTGGTTCCTTAGAGCAGGGTGAAAATGCCAACGTGGTGCTAGACTACAGCGGGACACCTTGTTGGCCCTTAACTTGAACCCAGCTCTTATCTGCGAGACCTATTTTCTCGCCAACAAATGGTTCCATTACCGGGACTCGAATTTCATTTGGGAGCTATATAATGGTATCTCGGATCTTCGAAAGAGAAATACAAAGCTGGTGGGATAACCACCTAGATCAGTTCAGCACTTAGCAAGCCGAGCTGAGACGACAAAGGAGAAAATAATCAAAAGTTTGGTTCTATTTTCCGACTCTGCCAGTGATACCTACGAAATATTTTGGGGAAAGTTCCCAGAATAACTCTATAAATGGTTGCGGAGGCTTTAGACCAAGGCAACCAAATAAAAGTCACGGAAAATCAATCGCAAGTGGGTGCACAGAGATCTGGTGGCCCTTCATCGGTTAAACACCGATTTGACCTAAGTTGTAGATTTCTGGGTGGAATCTACCTTGGACGGATACATAGTGGAGTTTGTTGCGGAGTGCTACCAGTATTTCTCGAGATCAGAAGATACATTCAGATCCAAGTTAAGGGGGAAGTTGCTGAAGGAGATCCCATTGTGGATTAAAGCCTTGATGGTAGATGAAGGACTAATGGGGTTCCAAAAAGCAGAGATGGAAGCGTAAACCTCCTGTTTCGAGGGAAGGGACTAAGGGAGAGATCCTACAAGAACAGTGAAAAGGGGGATTAGGGGTATGGATGTTGAGACCTCTAATAGGATAAGTGAGCGACGTGCACATCGGAGGGCGCAGATCGCTGAGAAGTGGCGAGAAAGGGTGATGAAGGAATTAAAAACACAGGAAAGTAGACGGAAAGGTAAGGAGGAGGCGCCTCAGGTGAAGAAGGAAATGGAAATTCAGGTTGGACCCCAAGATATAGGAGGGGCCATTAAAGAAGTTCTGCAGGTGTATAGGAGCCCAGCCCAGATGGAGAAAGGAAAGAATTCTAACAGAGAAGGTACATACATGCGCCCGGAGGAGGTGTCCGATGCGGAGATGCACAGTGCAATGGAGCAACTATTCCAAGAAAGGCCGGCATCCATATCTCAAGGTATTCCTATTCCCCAAAGTTCAAGTAGCTCTAGTCCCAACCTTCCCCTGGTGCTTTATCAACCCCTAGGTGAAATTTTTGTTAAGTTGTGTGAATTAGGCAATTTGCATAGTATTTGGTCTCCAATAGCAATACACACTAGTAGTAGTATTGCTAGTAGTACCATTTCACAACCAGGAACCAACGGTTTCATTTTAGTAATGCCTACTCAAGTGAACATGGCGGGGTCACTTACCCGGTACCCAAAGTTCTCTGGGAGGGGTAACGACGATGTCGAACAGCACTGGTATCTCTGCGAGGCCATATGGAGGGCATGGCAGACACCAGATGTAGGGAAGTTGATAAAATTCCAAACCACCCTTAGGGAGAGAGCTCTACGCTAGTTTATGAATTGGTTTGAAATTCATCAGAATCCAGCAATAGCATATGTGAAGAGGGACTTCATTAAGGAGTTCAAACTACCTCAAACAGACCAGCGGGGTCTGTAAAATGTGAGAAATCAAGTAGCGGGAAGGAGATACTGCTTTGGATTTGATGCGGAGATTCAAGGACGCCATTGGAAAAATCAGCTATCCAATTGATCCAAACCATTAGAGGGATTGGTTTATCAAAGCATTGTTACCCTTGACCAGAACTCCACTAACTCAACAGAGGATCGAAACATTGCAAGACGCACTGGAGCAAGCAAAGAGGATAGAAGCCATGGCGGGTTACCCACAAGAGTTTAAGGGAGGAGCAGGAGTACAGGATCCTTCTATAGTGGGATTGCAGCATCAAATAACGAGCTTGATAGAGAAAATCTAGTAAATTCAACCAATGCAACCGGCAAGACCGAATGTATGGTCTACACACTATCTAGTGGAAGGACATGTGGTAACTGAATTCCCTCGGTTGCGGGGTCAGAATGGGGGGGCATTGGCTACAGGGCCACAGGGGGATCCACCAATAGGAGGAGTTGCACAAATAAAAACCTAGGGAATATATCCACCACAACAGTAATACAAAGGGTTCCCTGCACAACAAAGTCCAACAACCACTGAGTATTGTGAAATATGTAAGAATATTGGCCATCAACCTCGCTTGTGTCCGATCTTACAAAAATATTCCAACATTCTGAACAAAACATATTGTGAGTTATGTGCCTCAACAACGCACAACACAGAGCAGTGTAGAGCTCTGGATGCACTGGCGGAACAATTGGACCAGCCTTCATAGCGAGTGAATGAAACCCCCCGAGGAAGAGGAGGAGGCATGAGAGGAGGCCGAGTAGGGGGTAGAGGCCCAGTAAGATGTTACAACTGTGACCAAGAAGGAAACGTGGCGACGGAATTTCCACTTCCCAGAATACCTTTTTGTTCCCAATTCCGGGTCAACACACACGCAACCAAATATTTCCCTAAACTAACTAAAAGATGGGAGGAAAGAACTAGACAAAGAGGAACAAATCTATTAAATGCAGAGCCCAGAATAAAGAAAACTCATAAGATGCAGAACGTGGCAATAGTAACACATGGGGGGAAGAAAACAGGGGAGGATGCACGTACAGTGGACCTGATAAGATTGATCAGGCCAGCATCCCCAAAACTGTTGTTCAAACTGGAAAGATAGGAGAAATTTTTCCAAGAGGCAGTAGCGACATTTTTCCAACTGGGAGGAAACAAAGGTATTGAGTTACAACAACCACAGGAAAACAAAGAAATCCAAACTGATTCAAATGCTATCATTCAACAGTGGTTCCATTTATTCCTAAAAATTATTAACAACACACCAATGCTAGAATAGCTAAAGCGGAACCTAGAAGGGGTTCTGCAGAAGAGCACAGGAGCAAGAGAATCACCAGACACAACCCAGAAGTATGTAAAGAGAGTAAAGAGAAATAAAATAAGTACAAGAAAATAATTCTGAGTGAACACACAAGTTTCAGGTTTCCAGATTAAAGACACCATGCTTGATTTGGGATCCGATGTCAATATTTTGCCAAGGAAAACTTGGGAAGCATTAGGAAGGCCAAGATTGACATATTCACCAACCCAAATTTGGATGGTGAACCAATACTGCATTGTGCCCATCGACAGACTGGAGGAAGTTGAAGTTGATATTGCAGGGGTAAAAAAATATACGGACTTTGAGGTCATCAACATCATGGGAGATAAAGATTTGTCTCCTGCATTGCTGGGAATTGACTAGGCCTTTGAAAATTATGCAATAATAGATCTAAATAAGGAATGGATGATTTTTTAGGATGGAGAGGTCATATTCTCTCAGCCACTCGACCCATATCAAGGCCCAAGTCACATAGAAACTGTGGATAACAGAGAATATGCCCAACTTTTGGATCATCTCTATCAAATGACCGCAAGAAGAAGAGAAGACTACATTAACCCAACAGCAGAAGGCTCGGTAAGCTGGAGAAGCATCCAAAGCTCAGAATTAGGCTCAGAAATAGCCTGGGATGATTGGCAGCAAGGAGGGTATGAAACCAATACAAGGAGATGCGCCAACACTGGAAGAATCAATTGGATCGGGACCGAGGTACGAGAATGCCCAACCTTATCCAATATGAATGTTGTAAACATTTTCATAACAAAAATAGAAGATAAGTACCGGAAGGCCACAGGGTACCACTGATGGACATGGCATTATAGTCCACATCCGCAAGATGGTGGAGTAATCATCGCAACTTACTGTCATGATGGGACAAATTTGTGGCAGAATTAAAAGCGAGATTTAAGGAAGCAGAAGGACCCCATTGTAACGAGAAATACCAGGGGGGAATCAGACCACAGAAACCATCTGAAGAAATGTGAGGAACAATGGAGAAACGAGGGATATCTAGAAGAACTGTGGGTATATCATTTTATCCACTCTCTAGACTTGATTCCACAGGCCTAGTACTTGACTGAAGAGAAGAAAAGAGGGACCAGCAGATGGCAGGAGGTTGCAGAAAACTTCATGCAGTGTTTCTTGTTTGAAGGAAAAATAGAACTGGTTACCCAATCTTTGCAGGCTATCAAGAAGGTATTATTCTTCCCAAATATTCAAAAGAAGAATGAGTAGTCGCTTCAGTACCACGGTGTCCAAAAAAAGGTGGCATGTCAAAAGATAAATAGTGAGATGGATGATGACGGTCTGGAGGATCTTAAGCACCTTTATTTTAAAGAAACAGAGGGAGAGAGGGATATCAAAGAAGAACCGACGACAGAAGGAATCCACCTGCTACCATTAAGAACCAGGAAATTAAATATTGGAACAGAATACAAGCCTAAATTAGCGACGATTGGAGACTATTGGGATGAACAAACAACTAAGGAAATATTCAGTCTGTTGAAGGAATATGAGGACTTGTTCCCTTCATCAGTAGCAGATTTAAAAGGCATAAAAGGGGATATGGGGGAGATGCAGATAATATTAAAACCTGATGCAAGGCCAGTGAAACATAGACCATATCGTCTAAATCCAAGGGTGAAGGATAAGGTTAAGGCAGAAATCGACAAGATGTTGAAAGCAAGATTGATATTCCCAGTAGAATAGGTGGAATGGATAAGTCCTATAGTTATACAGAACAAGAAAGAAAAGTTTGAGATACAAGTCTGTGTAGATTACAGAAGCTTAAACAATTCTTGTATCCATGACCCATTTCCCACTTCGTTTAGTGACGAAGTCCTAGACAATGTTGTGGGGAACGAGGCATATTCATTTATCGATGGATTCTCAGGATACCATCAGGCAAGGATAGCAGAGGAAGATAAGAAAAAGACAACATTCACCACCAAATGGGGCTCTTTCGCATACAACGTGATGCCATTCGGATTGAAAAATGCACCAGAAGTATTCTCTCACAACATGATAGCCGCTTTCCAGGAATAAAACAACAAGTTCTTAGAGGTCTACATGGATGATTGGACAGTCTATAGCATACTAAAGGATCATGCAATGTTGTTAAGGGTGATGTTCGATAGATGTCGACAACTGTAGATCTCGTTGAACCTGAAAAAGTGTATATTTGCAATGCCGTTTGGAACACTGCTGGGGCATGTGGTATGTACCCAAGGCATTTGTGTAGACTCAGCCAAAGTAGCGGTGATAGTCAACATGGAGGCACCAGAAACAGTAAAAAAATTGAGATCACTGTTGGGCCACATAGGTTACTACCAGATATTTATCCACAACTACGCGAAGATAATAGCCTCATTAGAAAATTTGTTGAGGAAATATAAATAGTTCTAGTGAACTGACAGTTGCAGAATAGCCCTGGATACTCTAAAAGAAAAGCTAGTGAGTGCACCAATATTAGTCCACCCAGACTGGGGCAAACAATTTCATGTACATATCGATGCTTCTAGCATCGTGCTCGAAGTGGCCTTGGCACAACCAGGAGACACTTCAGTCGACCACCCGGTATATTTTTCCAGTCGCAAGTTATCCACAGCAGAACTAAACTACACCACAACAAAAAGGGAGGCATTGGCAATGGTGTACTCTCTTCAAAAATTCTGCCACTACATGTTGGGAGGTACATTCAAATTTTTCACAGACCACTTAGCGTTAAAGTATTTAGTAAACAAACCGGTCTTAGAATATAGAATCTCTTGATGGCTCCTACGCTTTCAGGGGTTCACCTTTGAAGTGATCGTAAAGCTCGAAAGACTAAACATAGGGCCTGATCGCCTGTCCCGACTAGAGAATGGAGAAAATGGAGGATCTCTAGATGATCAGTTACCAGACGCTGATCTTTTCAGAGTAGAAGCCATCCCAGAATACTTGAAAGAGATACCAACCTACCTCACAACAGGGCAATGTCCGCAGGAATATACTTCAACACAGAAGAGACACCTGGTATTTCGATCAACAGAGTATCAACTAATAGCGAGACACTTATACAAAATGGGGACTGGACCAGGTTCTTCGAATATGTGTCCTGGACCACGAAAGGGAAACTGTACTATGGGATTGCCACAGTGGTGTTGCAGGAGGACACATGGGAGCTAAACCGAAGGCAAGAAAAGTACTACAAGTAGGTTTATGGTGGCCAACAGTGCATATGGATAGCAAAGAATTTTCTAAGAAATGTGATGTTTGTCAGTGGACGAGACGGCCATCCCACAGAGATGAGCTTCTGCTGCATCCAATAAAAGTACTGCAGCCATTCGAAAATTGGGCAGTCGATTTTGTGGGACCAATTACACTAGCTGCAAGATACTCAAAGGTGAGGTACATAATAACGGCGACAGACTACCTGACAAGATGGGCAGAAGTAGCGCCAGTAAAAAATTGCATGACAAAGACTGCTGCCAGATTCATATTTGAAAATATAATCAATCGATTTGGGTGTCCAAAAATCCTGACCAGCGACTAGGGTACCCACTTCATCAATGACACCATTAAATCCCTATTGGAAAGCTTCATGATACAACACCATAAAAGCATCCCATATCATCTGCAAGCCAACGGCACGGTGGAAGAATTCAACAAGATACTAGAGAAGGGCCTAACGAAGATATGCAATGCGCAGTGTGAGGACTGGGATGAGCGGATACCAACAACACTATGGGCCTACTGAACAACAATAAAGTGACTAAATAACCAAACACCATTCCAACTACTGTATGGGAGAGAAGCAGTAGTCCCCATAGAATTCATCATGCCCAGCCTCCTAGTCGCGACGTCGCTACAACTATCAGAAGAAGAATCATTGAAGGAACGATTGCAGGAGTTGCAAGAACTTGAAGAAGGGCGATTTCTGGCCGAATTTCACCAGACAGTACAAAGGGAGAGACATAAATCTTGGCACAACTGGCACATCAAGCACAAGACTTTTTAGGTCGGTGGGAAAGTTCTACTCTATGATATCAAATACCAGAAATTCCCAAGAAAGATGCAGATGCATTGGCTAGAGCCATTTCACGTGATAAAAATCAATGATTCGAGATCAATTTGGTTAGCACAACTCAACGACCAATTTTTACAAGGATGGGTGAACGACACACGCCTGCATCCCTACCAAGAGTAAGTTACTTATTTCAATTAAAATAACTCTCGCAACCGAGAGGGGTCAGTAGGGTGGAGTAGCATCAATAACTCTCTCGCACCCGAGATGAGATTAGATAGGAATCGCACTTAAAGTGACACTGTAAAAATAAATTGTGGTCGAGTAAGGCTAGAGCCCAACTTGTCATCCATGTCAGATAGCAGAGCGTGTCGAGATAGTGCCCAACTTGTCATCCACGTCAGATAACAAAACGTGTCGAATTTTAGCCCATCATCATTACGTGTACTACTTGGGTCAGTCCGTAGGATTACCAAGATTTGGAAATAATTTCCATAATTAGAATCACCCTTACTGTAATAAATTTTCCATAATTAGACATAACCACCAGTTGTCGCGTCTGCCCAAATCCCAAAACCATAGTCAGCAATGTCAGAACCCACCTCAGCCGGTAACTAATCGCACGATTGTAGCCACAGAGGAAGCCAGAGAGAAATTAATTAGTTATGGGGTCTCATCAACCTCACTCGTGTTGGTTAATTACATAACCCACATGTAGAGAAGCGCAAAAATGCCAGAAAAATAAGAGTTAGAATCAGAAACATCCAAAATAACAGGAGAAACCGAACTAGAAGAAGAGCAGAGAAGGCACACAGGAGAGGGAATTCCAGAGAAAAGAGAGAGAGTTTTTCTACAAGTATACCAGCGAAGAGCCAGAATGACCAAAGTAATTCCAACAGTTGTGGAGCAAGAACTTGACAGTAGAATTCAAAAGATGGAGTCCCTTGTGGGTAAATACGACAGTGCAACTCTGATCGATACAGACGTTATAGGCTCATTTGAGTTTTGAGCAAAAGGCAAGTGTATATAGAGAATTATACAATAGGAGCAGGATAGCCAACGACAAGAGTTCTGCCAGATTTCAGGGGCATCCAACAGTCGACAATACTAAACTTGATAAATCTACCAGTGTTCGAGACTATAGGCGCTGCGATGCAGTGCACAAAGTTTTTATTGAGCAGGATCGAGAATGGTTCACTATGGTAGGGGAAGGAAATGCCAATTCATGTAGAGGACATCCATAGATTAACCAGACTATCACAGGAGGGGAGGGATGTATCAGCGGCATTCCAAACCGTATCCAAGAGAGCAAAGAAATCGGCGGATAGGGAATACTATGTCAAGTATAGCACTAGGAGAGGGGGAAAGGAGCGAAGTTCGACTTGATCAAAAAACTGGAGGTCAAGTTCACCTGCTACTTAATTGCTAGCAAGACAATGAGGCACTATACCAAAGGGGAATGCACGCTGGACACAATTTCGGTTGCGGAGTATTGCATCCAGGGGACAAGGCAGAATTAGTGCTCTTTCTTGTTGAAGGAATTGTTCGAAGCTTGCGAGGGAAATTACAAGATGGTGACCGGATTTATTTATGGATATCTGATCATCGCACTAGCCATGTGGAAATGGACCTTCCCAAGCATCCAGATATCGGTCAAGATAGCAAAAGACCAACCATTGGCAATGAAGCTCATGCCTTGGAAAGTGTTCGGGGATCCTAGCACAAAAGAAGTGAACGCAAAAGCTTTCAGAGCCTGGTACAACCAAATGGTTGACATCATGATGAGTCAACAAAGAATTCCAGGAAGTCTGTTAGATGGATATGGCGAGCAGATATGGTTCGGGATCACCCACAACCAAACTTTTCTCAGGCCAGCCTATGTACTAGAATCAACGTTCAAGATGAGGTCCTTGAGGTTTTAGATTGACGAAGCAGAGTTTCACACAGAGGTCTGTTCGTGGCTAGGAGTGGCGATGGAGGTCAGGGATGGAGTCTACACATACAGCTTCGATGGGATGCTGCCAAACCCACTGTCGGGGGAAACTTTAGAAGAGGCAGAGACTAGGATTTCAAAGATGCAGCTATTCCCGATCATTGAACAACTGAACACCAAGGTACAAAGTTTTAATAGAGTAGTTCAAGTGCTAACTAGCGATGCCACTACATTTCCGACATTTTCAGAGTTTCAGGCATCCCATTGTAATCCATCTCCCAACATGACCTCCATATTCATGCCAATACCCAATGTTTTGTTTAGTTCACCACCCCTAGCGACTACAACACTGGTCAGAAAGAATAAAACTGTGAAACCAACAGTGGCACCAAAAGCTATTGAGATTGCAACAAGATGATGAGCTTAGTGGAAAGAAGTCGCCTTCACTAAGTGGGCCCACAGGCTATTTTTGGCGCAAAGTCTATTTTTAGACATATGAATCATGTTCTATGAGTTGCAGGATGCTATTTGTGGATGGTTGGTCAAGTCAGAAAAAATAGATGGACTTATATTTTTAGATATATTGGGCGGAATCTATTTTTAGATTTCCAGTCTAAAAATAGATATGTCGAATATTATTAGCTCTTAATAATATTTGGACTACAAACATTATCTTATTCTCTTGGATCACTTCAGTTAAGTGCACAGATGTGGCACAGGAGCTGACAGAAGGAATTACGCTATTCCTAAGGGTTAAGTGGAGCTATTTCATGGAAAATTTAGTTAGAAATCATGTGACAGAGTTTGGTGGAGTTGATTGAGGATTTAATGGAGTTGTGTTCAGGTTAACTAATCTAAACATAATTGAGCTAGTTGTATTTAGTCTAATTGATTAATACACTAGTGAAGAGTGGTGTGAATTAATTATTAATTATTTCACTAATTATAAACTCATTAATAAACTAAAGAATACATCAGTTAACTTCAGTGCATGGACAGTTTCAGTGGAGACCAGTGAAGAGATAGGTGAAAGAGCAGGTTAACTATCAGTTGTGACTATACTATTGCATATTTGCAACAACCACTGATTGGAGAAGCCAATGAGGATTGCGCAATACAAGCCAGGTGGTTCAAAATTATTTATGAGCCATTCTTCAACATTGATTACGCAATAGAGGCTAGCTATCAGGTGGCAGAGATTGGAGCATGTGTTTTGCTAGATCTAGCTTGATTAGTGTGTAGCAATTGGAGGTTGTGCTGAGAGCTTGCAAGGAGCTTTGTACAATGATTGTTACATGATCTCTATGACATATAATATATAGATAGTTGGGGGTTTTCAACTTTAATCTTTCCCATGAAATACTGTATTCATATGTGTGATTGTTTATGGTTTTAATGTGCGCATGCGATTTTTTTTATTTCCGCAATTAATGATCAATGGTAGAAGAGATTCTGTATTGTGCATGAAGTTAAAATAGTGTGTGATCAGGAGAATATCGATGAATAATATATCATTTATTCAAATTTCTACATGGTATCGGAGCGATATTGATCATTGGAGCAATTGCAAAACATTGAAGTGGTTGAGTTTTGAGCTGGTGGAATTCGAATTTGCAGCAGTGTTTTCTTGGTGTTGAAGTTGAGATGTATTTCAACGGATTGCGATTGGAGTATGCCCTTGAGGGAAGCTCGAATTATATTGCATGGAAGGACAGGATGGAGGTGGTGTTGGATGACAATGGGTTGAAGGAGTTCATAGATGCAGAAATTCCAAAACCTACTTCTAGTGATGTTGTCGTACTTGACGCATGGCAAAAGAAGATAGCAAAGTGTCGAAGGATTCTGTTGGAAGGTGTGAAGGATTACATAGTGTCCAGCCTTCATGGTAAGGCTTCTCCATTATTTATGCGGAAAGCTTTGACAGATTTATTTCAAAGCAAGAGCGACCAAAGGAAGTTGGCGCTCAAGGATAAACTCAGGAACATAAAAATGGAGAAAGACGACAGTATGCCCAAGTACCTCATGAAGTTCATCCAATGCAGGGATGAGCTGGGAAGTGTGGGGATTACTGTTGATGATGAGGACTTGGTGAGCTTGCCTCTCCTTGGGCTTCCGAAGATTTGGCATTCCTATCAGGACTCTGTCAATGGTCGGGAGAAATTGCCAGGATGGGAGCGACTTTGGTCGGATCTCGTGCAAGAGGAGATAAGGCAAAGTAACAGGGATGGATCTTCATCAAAGAACTCTGATGAAGAAAATTGTGCTTTGGCTACCAAAGAAAGGAAGGGGAAGAGCAAGAAGAATGATTCTCAATCTGGTGCAAAAGGCAAGAAGCAGGACATGTCCAAGGTGAAGTGCTTTCACTGTCACCAAAACAGACATTACGCCACTAATTGTCCATAGAAGAAGAAAAATAAGCAGGCTGCTAGATCTGCAGCTGGAGAGGCCTTAGCCTTGTAGTTTGAGCTGGATTTTTCGTTGATCGCATGCTTGGTCTCAAGTGTGATGGGTTCAGTGTGGTTTCTGGACAGTGGTGCGTCTTTTCACATGACAGGAGATCGAGATTTGTTTACTGATCTGGATGAGAAAGATCTTGGAGTGCACATCGAGATGGGCGATGATGGTAGATACAGTGTGACCGGTATCGATACCATTTCCTTTGAGAGGGAGTCTGGTAAACCCTTCGTATTGAAGGAAGTGAATGCATGTTCCAGGATTGAAGAAGAATCTTATCTCTGTGGCAATGTTAGAAGACAAGGGATATGATGTTGTCTTTAGCGAGGGAAAGGCTTTCCTGCGCAGTAAGGCAACTGGTGAGACCCAGAGGATAGGGGTTCGAGTTAAGACCCTTTATCAATTGCAGGTAGATGGCTGTGCAGCAATGGCAGGCAAGGCAGAAGGAGTGGTGAGCCAGGATGATGGCGAGTTGTGGCACCGAATATTGGGCCACCTTCACCATGGAGCTTTGAAGATACTGCAGCATATTTCTAATGGGCTTCCTAAGGGTACTCTTGCGCAGTCAGATCAGTGCAAGGGATGTACCTTGGGAAAATTTGTGAAAGCCACCTTTCACGAGAAGGATAGTCACGCCACGGCGATCCTTGAGAGAATTCACACAGATGTGTGTGGAACTTTCTCAGTAGCTTCAACAACAAAGCACAGGTACTATGTGATATTTGTTGATGATTTTTCTCGTAATTACTGCATCTTCTTCATGCAGAATAAGAGCGAGACATACTCAAATTTCTGTGAGTTCAAGGCACTGGTTGAGAAAGAATCGGGGAAGCAAGTGAAGGCTCTTAGGAGCGACAATGGTGGTGAATTCATCTCTGGCGAATTCAAGGACTTTTACATCACAAAAGGAATTCGAAGAGAGCTCATAGCACCTCATAACCCACAACAGAATGGGGTTGCGGAGCGGAAGAACAGAATGATCGTGGGTGCTGCACGGGCGATGTTGCATGATCAGGGCCTTCCCATACACTTGTGGGCTAAGGCATGCAATACTGCAATATATGTGCAGAAACATTGTCCTCACAGGATACTTGGCATGAGTACACCCGAGGAGGCATTTTCTGGTAAGAAGCCTAATATTTCCCATTTTAGGAATTTTGGTTCACCTGTTTACATTCATGTGACGAAGGATGCCAGGAAGAAGCTAGAGCCGACCGCAAAGGTTGGGATATTTGTGGGGTACACTGATACACCCCACAACTATCGTGTGTATTTTCCAGACAGTCGCAAGACTGTTGTGCGATGGGATATCAAATTTCATGAGGAGAAAGCCATGAAGTGTTTGCTTGAGAGGGAGCCACACTTGCATGCAGATGAAGAGCTATTAGTTCCTAAGGATGAGTCTCAGGATGTGGATCAGCCACAAGATGAGGTTCATGGAGTGGAAGAGACCACTCAAGCAGTGCCAACCATCAGAGGGCGGAAGCGCACTACAGAATCTGAGCGACTGGCTCAAGATGCAGAGAAGGTTGTAGGAGCACCTACATCACAGCGCAGACAGAGACAGTCACCTGACTGGTATACTGGATGCATGGATCTTATGAGCAAGTGTATCATGACAGAGCCATCCTCTTTCGAGGAAGCTGTGGAGGATCTTGCATGGGTAGATGACATGGTGGAAGAGTATGATTTGATTTTCAGAAATAGTGCATGGGAGATTGTCCCAAAGCTGGAAGGGAAATCAGTGGTGGGTTCGAGATGGATCTACAAAGTGAAGCAGGCAGCTGACGGGAGTGTGGAGAAGTACAAGGAAAGATTTGTTACCTGAGGCTTTTCACAGATTGAGGGTATCGATTATGAGGAAACCTTTGCACCTGTCGCAAGGTATTCTTCCATACGGACGATTCTTGCTCTCTCAGCGCAGATGGGGTGGCACATTCATCAGATGGATGTGAAGACTGTGTTCCTCAATGGGGTGATTGAGGAGGAGGTGTACATAGATCAGCCCGAAGGTTTCGAGATCTTTAGCAGCGATTCACAAGTGTGCAGGCTCAAAAGAGTGTTGTATGGGTTGAAACAAGAACCTCGTGCTTGGTACACACATATAGACAGTTATTTCACCGGACTTGGATTCTCCAAGAGTGAGGCGGATCTGAACCTATACCAGAAAGTGGTGGAGGGTAAGTTGTTGATCATTGTACTTTATGTAGATGATTTGATTTTGACAGGTGATGAACTGTTGATACACTCATGCAAGGCTGAACATGCAAAGGAGTTTGAGATGAAGGACTTGGGCCTCCTTCATTATTTCCTGGGATTGGAAATTTGGCAGCGCAGTGATGGACTGTTTGTTTCTCAAGGCAAGTATGCCCAGCAGATACTGGAGAAGTTCAACATGCATCGCTGCAAGCCTATTGACACTTCTCTTCCTGGTGGATGGAGGAAGGAGGATGCTACTTCAGCGGAGGTAGTGGATGCCACTATTTATCGACAGTTGATGGGGTCGCTTATGTATCTGGTCAATACACGACCCGACATATGCTATGCTGTTAACCAGCTTTCACAAGCTATGGTTAAGCCTACCAAGCTCTTTTGGAAGGTGGGGAAGCATGTATTGAGATATCTCAGAGGCACATCAGGATATGGATTTTGGTACAGACAGTTGGATGAGGTGAAGCTATGTGGCTTCACGGATGCAAATTGGGCAGGGAGCCCAACGGACAAAAAGAGCACATCTGGAGGGATTTTCGGTATTAGGTGGATAGCGAGTTTCTTGGTACGGCGGGAAGGCAGTGCGCGCCTCGATTCAGTAGAGGCTGAGTATATGGCAGCGAGTTTGGCTGCATGCGAGGCTATATGGATGAGGAAGATCTTGGTCGGGTTGTTCGGTTCACACTTAGATCCTACTATGATTTATTGTGATAATCAGAGTTGCATTGAACTCTCGGTTAATCTAGTATTTCATGATAGATCTAAACACATTTACATCCAGTATCATCATATCAAAGATTGTGTGCAGCAGAAGTTCATGTTACTTTCATACATTCCCACGGAGGATCGGGATGCTGATATCTTGATGAAGGCGCTCATTAGGAGAAAATTCCAATACCACAGAGGCAGGATAGGGGTGGAAGATAATCCTTATCTTTTTGAGAGGGGGTGTTGAGATTGCAACAAGATGATGAGCTTAGTGGAAATAATTTGCCTTCACTAAGTGGGCCCGCAGGCTATTTTTGGTGCAAAGTCTATTTTTGAGCTACATGTCTTATTTTTAGACATGTCGATCATATTCTATGAGTTGCAGGATGATATTTGTGGATGGTTGATCAAGTTGGAAAAATAGATGGACTTCTATTTTTAGACATACTGGGCGGAATCTATTTTTAGATTGCCAGTCTAAAAATAGATATGTCGAATATTATTAGCTCTTAATAATATTTGGACTATAAACATTATCTTATTCTCTTGGAGCACTTCAGTTAAGCGCACAGATGTGGAATAGGAGCTTATAGAAGGAATTACGCTATTCCTGAGGGTTAAGTGGAGCTATTGCATGGATACTTCAGTTAGAACTCATGTGAGAGAGTTTGGTGGAGTTGATTGAGGAAGTTAATGGAGTTGTGTTCAGTTTAACTAATCTAAACATAGTTGAGCTAGTTGTATTTAGTCTAACTGATTAATACACTAATGAAGAGTGGTGTGAATTAATTATTAATTAATTCACTAATTATAAACTCATTAATCAACTAAAGAATACATCAGTTAACTTCAGTTTATGGACAGTTTCAGTGGAGACCAGTGAAGAGATAGGTGAAAGAGCAGGTTAACTATCAGTTGTGACTATACTGTTGCATATTTGCAACAACCAGTGATTGGAGAAGCCAATGAGGATTGTGCAGTACAAGCCAGGTGTTTCGAATTTATTTATGAGCCATTCTTCAGCATTGATTACGCAATAGAGGCTGGCTATCAGGTGGCAGAGATTGGAGCATGTGTTTTGCTAGATCTAGCTTGATTAGTGTGTAACAATTGGAGGTTGTGTTGAGAGCTTGCGAGGAGCTTTGTATAATTATTGTTACATGATATCTATGACATATAATATACAGATAGTTATGGGTTTTCATCTTTAAGCTTTCTCATGAAATAATGTATTCATATGTGTGATTTTTTATGGTTTTAATGTGCGCATGCGATTGTTTTTATTTCCGCAATTAATGATCAATGGTAGAAGAGATTATGTATTGTGCATGAAGTTAAAATAGTGTGTGATCAAGAGAATCTCGGTGAATAATATATCATTTATTCAAATTTCTACATGGTATCAGAGCAATATTGATCATTGGAGAAATTGGAAAACATTGAAGCGGTTGAGTTTTGAGCTGGTGGAATTCGAATTTGCAGCAGTGTTTTCTTGGTGTCGAAGTTGAGATGTCTTTCAACGGATTGCGAATTGAGTATGCCCTTGAGGGCAGCTCGAATTATATTTCATGGAAGGACAGGATGGAGGCGGTGCTGGATGACAATGGATTGAAGGAGTTCATAGATGCAAAAATTCCAAAACCTACTTCTAGCGATGCTGTCGTACTTGACGCATGGCAAAAGAAGACAACAAAGTGTCGAAAGATTCTGTTGGAAGGTGTGAAGGATCACATAGTGTCTAGCCTTCATGGTAAGGCTTCTCCATTCTTGATTTGGAAAGCTTTGATAGATTTATTTCAAAGCAAGAGTGACTAGAGGAATTTGGCGCTCAAGGGTAAACTCAGGAACATAAAAATGGAGAAAGGCGACAGTATGCCCAAGTACCTCACGAAGTTCATCCAATGCAGGGATGAGCTAGGAAGTGTGGGGGTTACTATTGATGATGAGGAGTTGGTGTGCTTGGCTCTCCTTGGGCTTCCAAAGAGTTTTCATTCCTGTCAGGACTCTGTCAATGGTCAAGAGAAATTGCCAGGATGGGAGCGACTTTGGTCGAATCTTGTGCAAGAGGAGATAAGGCGAAGTACCAGGGACAAATCTTCATCAAAGAACTCTTATGAAGAAAATTGTGCTTTGGCTGCCAAAGCAAGGAAGCGGAAGAGCAAGAATAATGCTTCTCAATCCGGTGCGAAAGGTAAGAATCAGGACATGTCCAAGGTGAAGTGTTTTCACTGTCACCAACACGGACATTACGCCACTAATCACTGGATCATACCTTCGCCTGATCAGGTTTATTCATTTGGTGACATAATGCCATTAATCTCGATAGAAACTAATTATTGTGATCTCATCTCAACTTCGGCTTCTCCTTCTGATCATACTTCTTCAAGTATGTCTCTCGACACGTATTCTCAATCCCCTTGGCTTGGTGCTTCGGATTCTCCAGATCCCTTGAACGAAACGTTTCCAACTGATGAAGCCATGATGGAAACCATGTCTCTCGAGGATCCTCCCTAGGAAGATAGTCATTATCATTCCTTATTTTTACTTAGTATTGGGGAAATATCTACCTGTCTTGAGCATTTTTCTTCCCAAGCTCCTTCCCCACCGCTTCAAATGCCTATTTTGATGCATGAAGTTTTCATGGAAGGAAACATGGGAAATATCACTCAGACGATGCCTATTAACATCTTCATTAAACCAGGGGTTGTCGATAACATCCATATGGGGGTGACATGTTCTCATAATGAGATCTAGGTCTATACTAGTCTCTTCCGTGAATTTCGAGAAGTTTTCACTTGGTCCTACGAGGAATTCCTGGCATTGATCCGAGTATAGTCGTGCACGAGATACATACTTACCCTGATGTGAAACCTGTTTGCCAACGCCTTCATCCCGTGCACCCTAGAAAGGCAGCTACCATTAAGGGAGAAGTTGAAAAACTTCTCAATTCAGACTTCATTTATCTGATCCCATTGACAGTTTGGGTCTCTAACATTGTCCATGTGGACAAAAAGCAGGGCACCATTCGAGTTTGTGTGGATTACCGCGAT
Source organism: Pinus albicaulis (assembly GCA_034641835.2). Lineage (NCBI taxonomy): Eukaryota > Viridiplantae > Streptophyta > Pinopsida > Pinales > Pinaceae > Pinus > Pinus albicaulis. Next base: position 1,053,225,699 of record CM076577.1, on the reverse strand, counting down.
ATCAATTGTGCTTGTACCAAGGATAACTATCCCACTCCCTTCATTGTCCAGATTATTGATGAGTGTGCTGGGAGTGATATTTTCTCCCTTATGGATGGGTTCTTTGGTATAGCCAGATTAATATACTATTGGATGATCAACATAAAACTACCTTCATTTGTCCATCAAGCACTTTTGCGTATACGAAGCTCCCTTTTGGCCTGAAAAATGTTGGTGTCACATTCCAACGAGAATTTCATATTATTTTCATGATATTAAGCACATTTTTTAGCCTTACCTGGATGACCTTCTGGCTCATTCCGCTAAGCGTGAGGACCACATGGAACACCTCCGTCAATTTTTTCTTCGTTGTAGACGCTATAACATTTGGCTTAATCGGCATAAATGTGTCTTCTGCACTGACTCCGACAGACTCCTTGGGTTTTTTGTTTCCAAAGATGGTATTCGTCTCGATCCTCTTAAGGTCGAAGCTATCATTAATCTCCCCTCCCCTTCCTCTTTACACTAGTTGCAGAGTTTGCAAGGGAAAATTAATTTCCTGCATTGTTTCATACCGAACTATGCTAAGGTAGCCAAAGGTTTTACACGATTTCTTAAGAAAGGCGTCCCATTTCTATGGGATGATATTGCCCAAAAATATTTTGATGCACTGAATACCATTCTTGTCAATTATCCTCTTTTTTGTCCCCCAAACTACCATCGCGATTATTCACTCTATTTGGTTGCTGCTTTTAACACTATCGCCATGGTTTCGGTACCGGAAGATGACGATGGTAATGATCATGTCATTTATTATCTTAGCCACAATCTTCTCAAAACTAAAATGCGTTATGCTCATGTCAAAAAATCGGCATTGGAAATTGTTCAAGCCATCAAAAATTTCTGGCATTATATTTTACTCCGCACTACGACCATGATTTTTGATTGTAACCCCATGAATTATATTTTAACTCGAAAATTGCTAGGAAGAAAGTACTCTAAATGGATATTTATCCTCCAGAAGTTTGATTTGGAGTTCACTTCCGCCAAATCGAAGAAGACGTTGGTTTTTGTTGAATTGATCTGGTCCTTACCCTCTGCCTCTGCTCCTTCTCATTCTGAGGAATGCATTCCAGATTACACTCTTTTTCTAATTAGCACCATTGATACATGGTGTTTTTATGACATCCCCCACCGAGCTGGGATGCCTAATGATAAGGAGCCCTATACTACAAATCAAAAATCATAATTACCACATGGACTGTGAAAGCCTCCTTTTCAACTATCAGAACCTTTGAAAGGGCGTAAAATCCACTTTTGGGCTTTAAAAGCGCTCTTTTTAACATATCGGGCCTCTAAGCTCCTTCTCATTTAAGCTCTCGGCCCTCATTTCTCATATAACCCCATTTTATGACTGACGGCTAAAATTCCTTAAGCCCTCTTCGGCCATCGGACTTCGTTGATTTCCAAATCCATTCATTTTCTCTTTTGATTCACCGCCGAGGTCAATCTATGCCGAAGAGATCCTGACCGTTGATCCCCACAGATCTAATGGCCATCACGCATCACCTTCCTGTCGCACAACTCACGTCGCTTCATCCAAATTCCTAGTCCCTGAGCTCTTTTTCCGCCGATGTGCGAAACTCCGACGCAATCTGAATCGTCGATCTCCATCCGCAAATCCGACGATCATCGTTTCATCACTCATCGGCACTTTATTTTCCATCGGCCATCGGCATATCGTAACCTCTAAATTATTCCTTCCCAGACCCTCTTCTCATCCGATTTCTGATCTTGCGATGCATTCTTCGCCGCCCATCTCACATATCCGACGGCTTGCGTTGATTCACCTCTTCTTCCACTCGCGGGCACTTTCAACACAAAGGTCAACCATATGAGTGCCCCCATAGTTGACTCCTCAGGCTATGGGAGATCTTCATCCGACGGTCCAGATTTACTATGGGGGCACCCGACCCACAAACCTGTCCGTACCTCAAGTGCCCCCGCTATATGTAATTTCTTTCAATTTTCCATATAATCCCGTTGGTCCCACCCGACCATGCTAGAACCTTTCATTATGTTTCCTCATGATCTCCACCGTCGATCTTCTTCATCTAATGGCCCACATCACTCTCGCTTCAACAACCCCGGATCAAATCATCCCGCTACATTACAGGGTCGCTGACGTCATCGCCGGTCCCACCCGACTGCGCAGTTTTGTTCGTCGCGTTCATTTGCAGCTGTTGATCTTGATTACCCAGATCAGACAGCTCTCATTCAGTTTCGTGATCATTTCACCAAATAATGTGATCGTGTTGTTTCCACGCAAAATGGGTGGTTTCGTAGAAGACGCGCATCATCCATCAAGCCGTATCACGCCCATTTAGCCCCAAACCGCTTACCACCCCAACCCCATGCGAATACCACCTTTGGTATTCCCGAAAACCACCATTGCACCTCTTTGTGCAAAATATAGTTTTGAACCTTGGTTTTCATGGTTTTTCATCGTGAGACCCTTTTTCACTACATCTACTACCTCTGCATTACTCCTCCGCCTTTACCCGAGCCATCTGAAGCAGTCAAACCATAAATGTAGGATTTATTTAATTTTTTTGTCGTTTGTGCAGGTTTTTCATGGCCTTTTAATGAACACATGCCCTTACCTAGCCAATATTAGTGGCTCGAGGCCGAGGATGATGATCCTCCATGCCTAGGAAGCAGAGAAAAAGATGCAGAGAGGCATTCCACGTCCAAGAAAATGGATCATGACCATTGGCCACTCTATGGGACCCTCCAGCACAGAAGGTTAATTTTTCCACTAACTAGCAGTACCGCATGCTCCAGCGCAGAAGGCCGGCTCTTCCACTATTAGCACCATTGCACCCTCCAGCTCAGAAGGACAGCTATCCCACGACTAACGATATCACTTTCGCCAGCATCAGCAGCAGCTCTACCTCATCAAACAATGATGATTATGCATGACTAGGCCCGCGCAGCCTTTTTACCTTATGTTTTCTTTTCACTTTGTCATTTCGGGTGAAATTCTTATTTCACTCCTGCAGTTTTTTACTTCCAGTTAGTTAATTGTTACATTTCAGTAGAAATGGATTTAGCCCTGCATTGTAAGATGATGAGAGGTAGTTTTTCCTCATCATCATTTCTGTTTTGATTTAGACCTACAACCGCATACCAACACGCGAAGAAGATATTTTCCCAAAATATCTTCTCACGCATAGGAATCAGTGGTTATAAAAACAGGAAGCAAACACTAAGAAAAGGTTCCAGATTTTCCAAAGGACTCACTAGTTCAAGTCCTCTGTATGTATTTTGTATGAACTCTGATATTAGATGTTTGAAGAGCCCGTAGGGATTCAGTAATAAGAAGCTTTGCTAGAATTGGGGATTCCGCTCTGGATGATTCACAGTTTGTAACTCTTCTCTTTGTTTTTTAATATAAATGTTCATTTTGTGCCTCTCCACATCTCTTGTATCTCATGCTCTGGAATGTGAGTGCTCCCATGTTTAAATGTGAATTTATCATTACAGATGCTCATGTTTACTCATACATAGCGCTTTAAATATGGCTCAGGCAGGATACTTTGTTTCATTTTCTTGCTCTTTCATTGTTCTTCTGATATTAACTAAAGTGGATTCTTGTCTTTGAACGAGCCCAGATATATGGATTCTTATCTCTGCATAGGCCTAGTATATATGTACTCTTATCTTTGAATAAGCCCATTTATAGTTGATATCTTATTCCATCTTCTATCATAGTCATTGCTCACATATATTACTTGATATTTGTGTGTTCATTTGAGAAGTCGGCCCCCTTTACAGTATTCTATCTTAAATTTGTCTAATACATTTACTATTTGCAGTTTGTTCTCATTTTCTGTAGTTGTCTTAGTTTTTGTGTTTAAAATTTGGGGTCTTGGTTCCACCCTTATTAAAACCATTTATCCAAGTGATAGTTGCATGAGAGCCCAAAATTTTCAACTGCAATCAGTTGAGTCATATGCTCCTTGCATTTTTAAGATGTCTTAGGCATTGGTCTTTATACAACTCAAGGCTATCTCTAGGAGCTACAACATCTTTCTGGCGCTGTTGCCGAGGAAAGAATTTGAAGAACTAAATCCATGGGCCTCGACAAATATCATCCACCCTTCAAAATAGGTGAGCAGGAAGGGTTGGGAGTTGTAGATCCCTCACCTTCGCGACTCCACTGTCATTTAAAGCATAAATCCATTTGTAGTCCTGGCTTCCCAAAAGGCACACCTGAGGTCAGATACATCCCAGTTGAAAACGCCTTTAGTTTCTGATCCAGAGAAGATTTTACACAAGAGAATTTGGAGAGAAATACAACCAGCATATACAGATATTCCCAAATTCTCCCTGGAAGACTCTCCATTCTCCTTTCAATTAGCTCAAGATCAAGGTCTTGGTTCTACTACAAGAACCCTTGATTATACTTCTGATAACCCCTCCCTAGAAAATATTGAAGTAAAAGATGAGGATGAATCTGTAGATACCACGAGATTCTTTTTGCATCCCACTCCCAAAGCTGAAGAATTTAAAGAATTCACAGAGTTTTCCACTTCTCATATTCCAGCGGTTCAATAAGCCCCTCAAGCCTCTGTTCAATATATCCCCATTGTCATACATACTTCTCTTCCACCACCTCCTTTCATACATCAGAATCCCCCGCCACCTCCACAACCTCCAATGGTTGTTCTTGGCTTCCTATTGAACAAATATGCCCCCCTGTCATTTCCTCACATCCTGAATGATATGCCTCAGGATTACTTAAAGATCCTGCCTCGTTTCAATGGAGAAAATGATACTGAAGCTCAGAAACACATAGAAGTTTTTTGCGCCTTCACATAAAATTTTAATGTTGAACATCTGGATGTGGTATTCAGGTTGTTTGTCCAGTATCTAGATGGAGAGGCAAGAAAATGGTTCAAGACTTTGGGGGACCGCTCCATTACTAACTGGGAGGAAATGGAAAATTCCTTTATCAAGAAATGGGGAGAGAAGAAAGACCATGGATACTGTCTTACAGAGTTCAATGCAATTAGAAAGAGACATAATGAAGGTGTGTCTGAATTCATCAAGAGGTTTAACAAATTATATACAAGTCTCCCAGCCGAAATGAAGCCTCACCAGACTGCTGCTAAAGTGGTGTTTGTAGCAGCCTTTAATTCAGAATTCGGATTCTCTTTAGGAGAAAGGAAGTCTGCTACGCTTGATGAAGCCCAGACCAATGCATTGGAAGTGGAAGCCAACTTCACTTCTACGGGTAAATCAAAAGGGAGTTCAGACTAGGAAGCTAGACAGAGAGGGAAAGAAGAAGCATCTACCTCTGGCCAAGATAGAGAGGTAGCAGATTACAAAATAGAGGAGATGAGAAAAATGATCAAGAACCTTTCGAGAAATTTGGTGAAGCTTGAGCTTGAGGCAAAGAACACATCCTCCAAGCCATTTCAAACCACTCCAAATAGAGGATTTAACCCACAATACAAAAAGCCTCCTTTGCAAATATTACAAAGAGATCAGAAGGAGCAGCAAGATCACATACAACCTCCACTGTTTCTAGAAGGGCAGATGGATGGCCCTGCCCAAGACATCCCTGATGGGCAAGATGATCAATATCTTTCTTAGTCAAATGGTGATGAAGATGAGTCTTCTTTGCAAGAAAGTGAAGGAGTGGATCTTTCCTTGCAACAAGAAGAAGATGAAAAAACAAGCGTTACTGAAGATCCAGAGATCGATGATTACTGCAAGCAATTTGAGGACTTCATGCAAGCACAGTTTAACAGAAAATATGATCTCAGGTCCTCTAGAAAGAGAACCCATACACAAGAAAAAGAAGAAGATATGCCTCAGAAGGAGACAGTTCTTCAAAAAGTCAGAGATAAAGGTAAGAGACCTATAACTGAACCTTTACCTTCTAATGACTCCATTCCTTCCTCTTCTAATTTGGCCTCTAATCCAAATGAAAATGTTAAACCTATTATGAGGGAAGTAAAACTTTCAGCCATGATTAATGAACCAAAGGAAAGTCTCCTAGAGAAGCCTTCTCTTGTGTTTAGCCTTCAGAAAGAGCTAGAAAAAGTTAAAATCCCAGTCCCCCTGACTGAACTCTTGAAGCAACCAGCCTATCAGGCTCAAGTGTCATCATTCATGCTTCCTCAAGGAGCTACACCAATCCTAGACAGTTTAAACCTCCAAGAAGAAAGGCCCATGGTTGTGTTTGGTCCTCATGTTGAGAAGTTAGATGCTTCAACTCCTTCTTTCTATGTCTCTTTAGTAATTCATGACTTGTTATTGCATAACTGTATGCTGGACTCTAGAGCATCTCATAACCTCATGCCCCTGTCTGTGATGGAAAAGTTGGAGCTGTAGATCACTTGCCCATATAAATATCTCTACTCCTTTGATTCTAAAAGAGTCAAGTGTTTGGGGATGATCAAGTATTTGGTGGTAAATCTAGCCCAAACCCAGCTAAGAGCGTGGTAATGGACATAGTAGTGGCTGAAATCCCAGCTCGGTTTGGGATGCTGTTATCAAGATCATGGGGCACAAAAATTGGAGGATCTATAAATTTGGACCTAACATATGCGACCATCCCTGTGTTTGGAGGGCAAGAAAGGAGATTATACCAGGAAACAAGGTTTGTCAAGATGATCAAGAAAGCTTATAATTCAGTTAATTCACTGGTGTACAACAAAGAGGGTGAGTTTTCTTGTCTAATGCTTGAGGAAGACCAATATTATTTGCAGGAGCCATATTTCTGTCAATTAAAGACCGAGTAGTCCTCAAGTAATGAAGAAGGTGGGATTTGGACCTTGCACTTTGATGGAGCCAACTCAAAGGAAGGGAATGGAGTCCTACGACTGAGGGATTACAAAGATGAGGAAGGTCATGAACAACCCATTGCCTTTTTCAGCCAAGTGCTTCACGACAATGAGCCAAAATATAACATCCTGGAGATACAGGATTATGCTAAAGATAAAGAGATACAGGTCAAGGATTTGGTATTAAGATGGGATATAAGAAGGGCTAAGAAAGGAAAGCATGGAAAGCTCGATCCTCTATGGTTCGGACCTTTCAAAATTGTAGAAGCCGGAGGGAATAATACTTTCAGACTGGAAAATTTGCAGGGTGATCTGCTCGAAGCCCCTATGAATGGGCAATTCTTAAAACCCTTTTTCCAATATTGATTAAGGCAGAAAGTTCTGTTGTATGATATTGTACATTATTCAGTTGCTTTTATTATGATGTTTACTATTTTGATTTGTCATGAAGAAGGAAGAAAAGGCAACAAGGGACTGTGTTCACAGGAAGAAGTCTAACATCTGGTCTGTGAAGTTCTCGATGTGTTCGAGGACAAACGGGTCGTCCCCAAGTGGAGCCAATTTTGATATGACATCCCCTACCAAGATGGGATGCCTAATGATAAGGGGCCCTATACTACAAAGAAAAAATCATAATGACCACATGGACTGTCAAAGCCTCCTTTTCACCTATCGAAACCTTTGAAAGGGCTTAAAATCCACCTTTTTTATTTAAAAGTGATCTTTTTAACATATCAAGCCTCTAAGTGCCTTCCAGTTTAATCCCTCAGCCCTCATTTCTCATATAACCTCATTTTATGACCGATGGCTAAAAGTCCTTAAGCCCTCTTCGGCCATTGGACTTCGCTGATTCCAAAATCCATTCATTTTCTCTTTTAATTCATCGCCGAGGTCCATCTATGCCAAAGAGATCCTGACCGTCGATCCCTGCAGATCCGACGGCCATCGTGCATCACCTTCCTGTCACACATCGCACTTCACTTCATCCAAATTCCTAGTCCCTGAGCTATTTTTCCGCCGATGTGCGAAACTCTGACGCAATCTGAACCATCAATCTCCATCTGCAAATCTGACGGTCATCGCTTCATCGCTCATTTGCACTTGCTTTTTCATCAGCCATAGGCATATCGTAACCTCTAAATTCTTCCTTCCCGGACCCTCTTCTCAGCCGATTGCCGATCTTGCGATGCATTATCTGCTGCCCATCTCACAGATCCGACAGCTCGCGTTGATTCACCTCTTCTTCCACCCGCATGCACTTTCAGCACAAAGTTCAACCATATGAGTGCCCCCGCAGTTGACTCCTTGGGCTATGGGAGATCTTCATCCAACAGTCCAGATTTACTACGGGGGCACCCGACCCGCAAACCTGTCCGTACCTCAGGTGCCCCCGCTATATGTAATTTCTTTCAATTTTCCATATAATCCCGCTGGTCCCACCCGACCACGCTGGCATTAGGGGAATTTTGAGGTCTAAAATGGGCCTCCTAAGGAAAATGTGAAATCAAAATTCACTTTATGAGAACCAATCACATTTTAGGGGATGACATCATCCATAATGGTTGAGGTGGTATTGATGGAGTTAAAAGTACTTACATGTCACATTCTCAATGGTGGATAAAAACTCATGGTTAACCATGGTAGTGCTCTAAGTACTTTTAAATTCAAAGTAAAGTACTCATAATAAATGGCATTTCATACTTTTTGAATAAAAATATATTATTGTCATTTCATATTTCTTGAAAGAAACAATGCATATCCCTATACATTTATTATATTATATTATATTATGTTATATTATATTATTTTTATATAGTATATTAATTATATGTTATTATTAAATAATATAAATTTTAATTAGTAACATATAATAATTAAGAATTTATAAATTTATATTTATATTTTATTTTAAGTTATTTAAGTACAAAGGACAAATGCATTAGTTGTTCAATGATAATGAATTTTTCTTGAAAAGCTCATTCTTATTTATAGTCACATCAATACAATTTTTTTATTAATTTTATTTTGGTACAACTTTTGAATTGAATTTAACTATGGTTACATGGATTTTGATGCAAAAACTGAATTTCAAATTCATAAATATTATTTATTGGTTTAGCTATTATTTTATTATTTCCTTAGGAGGCCCATTTTAGACCTCAAAATTCCCCTAATGGACCTTTCATCATGTTTCCTCGTGATCTCCACCGTCGATCTTCTTCATCTAACAGCCCACATCACTCTCGCTTCCACAACCCTGCATCTGATCATCCCGCTACACGACAGGGTTGCTGACGTCATCGATGGTCCCAGCCGACCGCACAGGTTTTTCTATTGCGTTCATTTGCATCCATTGATCTGGATTGCCCAGATTAGACGGCTCTCATTCAGTTTCGTGTTCATTTCACCAAATAATGTGATTGTGTTGTTTCCACGCGAAATGGGCGGTTTCGTAGAAGACACGCATCAACCATCAAGCTGTATCGCATCCATTTAGCCCTAAACTGCTTACCACCCCAACCGCATACGAATACCACCTCCGGTATTACCGAAAACCACCATTTCACCTCTTTGCGCCAAATACAATTTTGAACCTTGGTTTTAATGGTTTTTCACCGTGAGACCCTTTTTTGCTGCATCTACTGCCTCCGCATTGCTCCTCCGCCTTTACCTGAGACATCTGAAGCAGTCAAACCATAAACGCAGGATTTATTTAATTTGTTTGTTATCTGTGTAGGTTTTTCACAGCCTTTTAATGAACATAGGCCCTCACCTAGCCAATCACAGCGGCTCAAGTCCGACGATTATGATCCTCCATGCCTAGGAAGCAGAGCAAAAATATGCAGAGAGGCATTCCATGTCCAAGACAATGGATCATGACCATTGGCCACTCTATGGGACCCTCCAGCACAGAAGGCTAGTTTTTCCACTAACTGATAGTACCGCATGCTCCAGCGTAGAAGATTGGCTCTTCCACTATTAGCAGCATTGCACCCTCCAGCTCAGAAGGCCAGTTATCCCATGACTAACGATATCGCCTTCGCCAGCAGCAACAGTAGCTCCACCTCATCAGACAGCGATGATTATGCATGACTAGGCTCATGCAGCCTTTTTATCTTATGTTTTCTTTTCGCTTTGTCATTTCAGGTGAAAGTCTTATTTCACTCCTATAGTTTTTTACTTCCAATCAGTGAATTGTTACATTTCAGTTAGAAACGGATTTAGGCCTGTATTGTAAGATGATGAGAGGTAGTTTTTCCTCATCATTGTTTCTGTTTTGATTTAGACCTACAACCGCATACCAGCACGCGGAGAAGATATTTTCCCAAAATATCTTCTCACGCATAGGAATCAGTGGTTATAAAAACAGGAAGCAAACACTAAGAAAAGGTTCCAAATTTTCCAAAGGACTCACTAGTTCAAGTGCTCTGCATGTATTTTTTATGAACTCTGATATTAGATGTTTGAAGAGCCCATAGGGATTCAGTAATAAGAAGCTTTGCTGGAATTGGGGATTCCGCTCTGGATGATTCACAGTTTGTAACTCTTCTCTTTGTTTTTGAATATAAATGCTCATTTCGTGCCTCTCCACATCTCTTGTATCTCATGCTCTAGAATGTGAGTGCTCCCATGTTTAAATGTGAATTTATCATTACAGATACTCATGTTTACTCATACATAGTGCTTTAAATATGGCTCAGGCAGGATACTTTGTTTCATTTTCTCGCTCTTTCGTTGTTCTTCTGATATTAACTAAAGTGGATTCTTTTCTTTGAATGAGCCCAGATATATGGATTCTTATCTCTGCATAGGCCCAGTATATATGGACTCTTATCTTTGAATAAGCATGTTTATATTTGATATCTTATTCCATCTTCTATCATAGTCATCGCTCACATATATTACTTGATATCTATGTGTTCATTTGAGAAGTCGCCCCCCTTTACAGTATTTTGTCTTAAAGCTATCTGATACATTTACTATTTGCAGTTTGTACTCATTTTTTGCAGTTGTGTTAGTTTTTGTGTTTAAACTTTGGGGTCTTGATTCCACCCTTATTAAAACCATTTATCCAAGTGATAGTTGCATGAGAACCCAACATTATCAACTGCAATCAGTTGAGTCATATGCTCCTTGCATTTTTAAGATTTCCTAGGCACTGATCTTTATACAACTCAAGGCTGTCTCTAGGAGCTACAACACATGGTACGGTGATATCATCGTTTATCTCCAGACTTCTAATTTCCGGTCCGTGTTGACAAAATATGCTCATTGACGTATTCTTCATCATTCGCAACCCTATTGCATAGTCGAAGATACTTTATACCGCATCAAAGCTAATTCTGTCCTCCGTCGGTGTTTAACCCTCGAGGAAGCTGAAAATTTTCTTAATGACTGCCACTCTAGTGCATGTGGTGGTCACATGTCTGGGTATGCTACTGCTCAAAAAATTCTTCATGCCAAGTATTTCTGGCCTACCATTTTCAAAAATTGTATCCCCGCTGTCCGTAAATGTCACGAGTGCCAGATCTACCAGTGCAACATGCGTGCGCCACCTGCTCACCTCCATCCTGTCATTACCATTGGTCCTTTTGCTAACTAGGGTATCTATTTTATGCCGTGTAACCCTCACTTGGACGGGGGGCATGCTTATATCATTATAGCTATAGACTACTTCACCAAATGGGCTGAATTAATGCCTACACTCACATCTGACGGTAAGAAGAAGGCCCAATTTCTCTTCAATCACGTGATTACCAGGCTTGGAGTCCCTCAAGCCATTGTCACTGACCATGGATCCCATTTTTGCCATTATATGATGGCTTAACTGACTACTCGGTTGGGTCTGCGTCATGACAGCTCAATGTCGTACTACCCCCAGGCCAATGGCTAGGTCGAAGCGATGAACAAAGTTTTAGTCAACGTGCTATTGGGATGCACAAGTCCAATTGGCATCTCATGTTTTTATCAGCTCTCTAGGCTTACCAAACCTCGATGCATTGTCACTGACCATGGCTCCCATTTTCACCATTATATGATGGCTGAGCTGACTACTCGGTTGGGTCTGCGTCATGACAGCTCAAAGACGTACTACCCCTAGGCCAATGGCCAGGTCGAAGCTGTGAACAATTTTTTAGTCACTATGCTTCAGCGTACTATTGGGATGCTCAATTCCAATTGGCATCTCATGTTGTTCTCAGTTCTCTGGGCTTACCAAACCTCGGTGAAGGATGCAATCGGATTCACACCATTTCAACTTGTTTATGGTCTGGAAGTTACCCTTCCAATTGAATGTGAAATTCCTTCACTAAGCTAGCTATCAAATTACTGTTGAATACCTCGCCAGAGGAATAAAATCTTCTATATTTGGAGAGGCTTGATGAAACTCGCTGCTTCACTACTCTAGTCATAGAAGCACAGAAAAAGTGGGTCAAATCCCACTTTGACAAGACAATTTCACCTCATAACTTCGTAGAAGGAGACTTAGTCCTCTTGTATGAAAAATCCCATGATAAGCTACGGGCAGGTAGATTCGAACCCATGTGGCATGGGCCCTACATCGTTAAACGTTTTATGCAAAAAGGGGCCTATGAGCTTATTGATTATGAAGGTTATCCCCTGGATCAGCCCCGAAATGGGTTGTATCTCAAAAAATATTATGCATGATTTTTCTTGTGCATTTCTTCTATACATAAGTGTGCTTTTCATTTTTGTACATTTTTTGCTTGGTGTGCTTTGCGAGTAGTTTTTTCCTACTTATTATGTCTTTTCTTACTGTGCAGATGTCTATCACTCCTTATGTCAGTTTCACTAACGGTGCCTCCCATAGTACTTGCAAGCTATCCTCCGCGGCTTTGTTAATTTATGCTCCTAACGGTGAGTTAGAATACCTTCAAGGAATTTTTCTAGGACGTACTAACAATGTCGCTAAATACAGTGTAGTTATCGAACTTCTAACTGAAGCTATTGCCCTCGACATTCATGAATTAATTGTAAACCTAAACTCTCAGCTTATGGTTCTCCAGCTCAATGGGCGTTATTCTTTCATAAACCCTCAGATCTTAAGGATGTATTTATGTGGTCATTTTTTAGAAAGGAATTTTTATTATATTATATATCAGCATATTCCCAGAAGAATGAATACGTTAACTACTACAGTAGCTAATATTGTATTAGATAGACATTTGTAGAATTTGTAAAAGCAATCATCATCACATAGTAAGATTTAGATAGGAATATATATATATATATATATATATATATATATATATATATATATATCTATATAGATATATATATATATATATATATCGATTGTTTGCATCAGCGTGTACATCATAGTTCAAAAAATATATGTGTTTCAGTTACATCCTAAGACGCCATGTCTCTCAAAAAATGCAGAAATGAAACCTAGGAGTCTAATCAGCATGGTGCTCATGATAGCACGTCACTGCCCGTACGACATTTCTCAACAGTCGATGGATGTGGCTCGAAACGCCCGTAGTGTGCCACTAGTAAGTATGAGAAATGTCCTAAAATATCACATACTCTGGGATCCCACTCGTGAGTCGCTCCAAGTTATGTGTGATTTCTTCCTCATCACTTCCCTCGCCATGAGGGGCCACCTCAAACTCTCTTAGGAACCTCTGAGCTATTGGAGACATCCCTGAAGGTCTCTCTGGTCCAACATCTACAACACATGAGAAAACATCAAAACACACCTATATAAAAACTAAACAATTTTAATACTCATAAAAATCTAAAAAACGATTTTTTACCTCTCCCCTCATCCCATTTGTTCCCTTCCAGAAGTGGAAGATCTGAATCACCCCTGAAATCAATACCGGTGTATGGTTAGTCCTCCATGATGATGATTTGTCAGCTCAACCAGTCAAATAACTCTTGTCTCCATGACATTTGATGCCCACCTCTTGATCGAGCGTGCTCATGACATGGGTACGATTACCTCCTGACGTTGGAATATCGGTAACCATTCTGGGATGAACAATATCAAGATGGACCCATACCGAAACCACTTCAGCTTACCATTTTTTGACTTGGTCATATGACGTTTCATGTTGATTTTCATCGGTTCCGCCCAATTGAATATTGTCGGAGACATGCAATCTACGAATAATTGGAGTTGCGACTTTGTGGCTTCATGGGGAGCCTGAGATCCAGCAGCCTGAGTAATGGTTTGCATTGCTACCCTCAAAGGTAAGTCAGGAACTGTCTAGATGTCCAATTTTCCACTCTTGTGTCCTTTCCTTGCTCCAAGACAAGCCATATCTATCAAAATTCCCATACTCTCTCCAAGGATCCGAGTACCTGTCATTAGTGGTTTCTCTCCCCTCCGTGAAAATCTAGTTATGAAGTAGATATAAGAGACTTATATCTAAAATTCCTAGTCATGGGTGATGAGTGTCTCTTGGTTAATATCCCATACACTGATCAATTATTGTAGAAGCTCTAACTGGGCTCTTAGACATGGGATCATGAATAACTTGAGGAGCCCACAGTTCCTCAAAGCATCTAAGCATGCATCATTCTCTAGGACTTGTGCATCCTCTGCCCCATGCTCTCGCTCTTTCCATTCAATTTCCATTGCAAACTTGATGATTCTTCCTGCAAAACAACAATATAGAGATTCTATAAGCTATTGCTAAAAATTGAATCCATTTTGCCAAGAATTTTTGGAGGAAACTTTAAAAAAAATTTGGCACAGCATTCAGCGTCATTTTTTTTCAAACAGCAGTGCCAAGCGGCGCTTTCTCTGTACAAAAACCATGGATATCAGCAAGAATCTATGCCTGAAACCGACGTCTACTGCCGCAGGCATAAATTTTTTAAAACTCTCCCACAAAATCCATCAAGACATAAAAATATATAAAAAAAGAGATGAAATTGCAAGGAAAGTTCATGGCTCTTATCTGGAAGAAGCGAATTCGTCGATGGCCTCTTGGATTGCCTGCAGTCAGCTCCCCAATTTCACAATAAAAACCAATAAAAATGCTCACAAGAAGGTGAAAAGGTAAAAGTAAATTTTTTTTACTATTTGAGTTATTTTAAAACCTTTTCTAAACCTAATTAGGTTTTTAGACACATTTTTTATTATTTTTTCTTGAAAATGGGTTTTGCATTTGTTTCTTATGCAGCAACAGTTCCTAAAACTAGCAATGATTAGAAAATGAGTTGTATTTTATTACTTTTTCGGACTCGGTAAAAACACGAAAAAGCCACCCCTTGGAGTCATCTTTCAGCTCTTTTCCAACTCTCAAAATTTGAAAATATTGGCAAGAATCTTGCCATTTTGAACTCGCTAAAGGCTGCGAAACATCATCTGCCTAGTATATGTTTACCATTTTTTCGAGCTGGGACAGATTATTTATGAAAAAGGAATACCTTAGTCGTACATGGCTAAGAGGTTCTCTCAGATATTGTTTTCTACCTTTTCGGATCTGAGAGATGACCTACGAAAAGGGAACTTCTGGAGTTTTATTTTTCGCCTTATTTTCAAACTCTCTAAACATGAAAAGATGCCAAGTTTTCCATTTGTCAGATTCATTAAAGCTAAATGACATTGGAGTTGTCGCCATGATGTTACCGAGTTTCTCCTTCCTTGGGCTCGTAAAATGTACTAGGATGGATTTGTCTCAAGGAAAAACTTACATGACAAGCATATGCTATCCCCTTCAAGCTTGTTTCCAAAAATAATTGGGGTACTCACCAGAAATGGTGGGGGGAAATGGAACTAGTTGTCAGTTGTGTTGGCAATATATTGCTCTTGAACATGAATCTTGTCTAGAGTTCATGTCGAGTTGGGGAAATACCACATTCATTTTGGTTATATGTTTTGACCTCTTATCTACTCTTTGTCTCGTCACCATGACCTCAGATCCCTTGATGTCAAATACTGCCAAATTCTAGAGTTGTGTCATCAATATGTTCAAGAGAAGTCCCTTCTGCAGTTTTCAACCCCTAATCCTCTATTCATTCTTGATTCACTATCATCTTATTCCTCTTTCTCATGTCGATGATGTGAGAAACATTATGGCCCTCCTTCAACCGATCACTTCCTATCAACTTCAACTCATTATCCAGGAAGCTAATCAAGAGACTTCCTTTTGGTACCTTAGAGCTTGCATGCCTTAATGGAAAGTTCTTCGCTTTTGAAAACAAGTTCTCATCATTGGCCTTCAATCAAGTGATTTCGTGGATTTTCGACTCCAGTTCATTGTTCACATTCCATGGATTGTACTAGCAGTACCTTGAGAACCATTGTCATTATTGGTGGTTTCTATCGCGCCTATTAACAACTTCCATCATTGGCTGGTAATCAGGTGACTTTCTTGCATGTTTGACTTCAGCTCATTCATTCACATGCCTGAATTTGTACTTTTTTAGGTCGGGACGGAGCGCAAGACCCTGGGTTTTGTTTGATGAAATCCAGACTATGGGATGATTTGGTTTATCATGACTATATACATGACTCTTCTGATTGGATGGTTGCGACCATAACTGATTCTATTTTATGATCATTTTCACTGGATGGTTGTGTCCATAACTTGGATCTTATTATGTGTTCTCTATTATGGATGGTTGCGCCCATACCTTGTACTTATGTATAAGAGATATCAGTCGTACTTGATCTTGTAGGTCCTTCGTCGGTGACATTTTGGTTTGGGCATGTTCTCATAAATAATTTCACCCCTCCCTCTCTCTCATACTTCGTGCTTTAGGGGGCATCTATTACACAGTATTTTGTCACCGTCCCTGCATTCCCTATTCTGACTAATGGCAGACCATCATAGTGACCCTTGTGTATTGTCACACATCATGATGAATGTCATTACATCCCTTAACGTGCTAGGAAAAAAATCTATGTTGACCATTCCTACAGTAGACCCTTAAAAACATGTACTTTTGGGTCGGTGCGGAGGCGTGGTTATGTCCTCATGCCAATGGCCAGATTTGCACTAGGCCTCGCGGCATAGTCAGTCTATCTCTAAAGAGCCCCCGCGTTGAGCTACTTTTGGAAGGTATTTTTAATATGGAAACAAAGCTTCTAAGATCTAACAGCTTCGTGAGCATAGTCATGGATGTTTGTTCTACTAGATGTGGTCAAGTTTCTCTATTTGGCCTTCTATTTCCTACAAAAATCAAACTTCCCAAAGTGATAGACCTTTCCTCCACCATATGTGGATCCCAAAGCTCTTCCTCCACTCCTATAAATTCCTCTTCATCCCATTCATTTGACTAGCTAGAATATACCAAGAGATGATAGCAGAGAATAGTCCATAGTTGTGTGAGAGAGTTTGAGCCTTTCGCTTCTTTAATCCAATCGACGAATGAATGTGTGGAGATGTGGCCGAATGAACCCGTCAAAGGAGGTCTATAGCGTCAAGGCACAGGTTGTAAACTTCCTTTTATTCATTAATATGACATGACTGATTTCTAGTTCCATCTTTTTCTATGTTAATATTTCAAGTTTTTGGCTCTCCTTGACTATTTGGATAGTTATAAATGAATATGTATGCTTGTATGCTTTTAGTGTTTGCTTGATCTTTGTGCAGGTGTGTAGACATCGCTACTAATGGAGCGCAAGGCTTGAAGGACAAAGATCGAGATATCACTGCAATTTACTACATCAAGAAAATTGGAGTGAGGTAGGACATCTATTCCAATCCAAATTTTGTTTATGAAATAGAAATTTAGAAACCACATGTTCCCTTGTTTCTAGACCCACCCTAGGGCTAGATAGATCGTCTTTGTCCGCAGAGGGGATTTTCCCACACAACACCAGCCGACTAGGCTGGGGTACTATAGCTAGCATAGAGGATGGTATGGGCATAGTAACATTTGGGAAACCAGTGAGAGCCATAGATGAGACAGGTGGAATTCCCTAAGAAGAAGTAAGTGGTGTGGACGGAGGAGTAGGGATATCCATGCTAAGAGATGGCAACGTTGTCATCGCAACCGAGACTGATGATGCAAATAGTAGGGAAGTCTCAGAATATGCCATAGGGTAAATGGTAGATAATGGGATGTAAGTGTAAGCCGATGTAGAACCGTCAGGATTCAGTCGCAGTAAGGTAGGCCCTAAAGGATCAGTCAAAGGTGGGTTGGAAAAAGTGTCAGAGTCATCCGAAAAAGTCTCAATAGAAACTAGATCACTATCACTGGGGCCAGACATAGATTCCAACAATATATGGTGGTCTAAGTCACGAGTGCCAACAGGAACTCTCCATGCAGGAGAAATAATTCCACTTCATTCAGGAAGTAAACCTTGAAGGCGACGTGAACTTCGACATGCAAATTCATCCAGGGTGATAGTAAATAAAACATAGCTAAGTTAGTGCAAACACCTTAAGGCTGAAAATTCTAACTCGGACCAAAGAGCACACTCTAGAAACATCCTAAAATATAGCACATGAAAACATAACAAAAATAAGCTAGCAGTGGAATAGATATACTAGCGACCTACTTCCCAACCCTTTTAGCTGTGAAATTGGGCCAAGTTCCCCCACAAGTGGGACACTGTCCAAGAGGACTGAGAGAGTATGACTAATATCCATCCCAGGTATAGAGAAAACGAACTTGACCCTGCACCAGTGTATGAGCCCTAGAAAGAAAGGCCATTATGGTCACCATGTATAATAACCTGGCTTGGGGGGGTAGTCATAGGAAAAACCAACACACAAGGGCAGGAAAATTAACCCCAAAAGGAGCCAAACCGAAACCCCCTTGAGAGTTACCTCCCAAGTGGTCCCTAAGTGATAAGCACCATTTGTATGCATGCCAATTCCGTTATATCACGCCACCCGAAACTAAGCGAGTTGGGTTGTGTCACCCTGATTAGCCCAAGTGTGACCTCGTGCTTGATCCATGTGTAAGAAGGGCTTCCAAGACAAAACTACTGAAAATGGTTTTTTTTACTCGCTACCGCAATATTATGAGTTGATTTTGTGGTCTTGGAGTAGTTAACTCACACTCCTACCTCCAAGACCTTAGCCTAAGTTAATTTTGGTGTACTACCAGTAAAAATAAAAGACGAATCAAGTTGTTTTTATTACCACATTACTTTTAATGGTTTTTTTTTACTCAAGTGGGAAGTGGCATGAAACTGAAATGGTGTGTAGGACTCTTAGTTAGTCACCCAAATGCAGCTATATGAAATTTTATTTTTCAATTCGATGAATGCTAGGTACAAGAGGGCAAGATATTATTTAACACACTAATTCCTACTAATATGCACTTTTCCATTAAGTATTCCTAAATGAAAATTATCCCAATAATTTTAATTAATGGCCCAAAAACACACCATAAACAAATCCGAAAAAGAGACCAAAAAAGGCCTCCCAAGCAAGAATGCAAATCACTCCAAAAGAAAAATAGCTAAGGAAACAAAACCCAAAAAAGACACACTCAAAGCAATAAAAAACGAAAGCCAAAGTGAAAACAAAAGATGACAATGTCAATCAAGTTAGGGCTACATCACAATGGCTCCACTAGGGCCAATTTTCTACAAGGGAATAAATTGAACCCTAGAGCCAAAGAGGTTTAAACAAGATCTGAAAATAAGTGAGACAATGTGACAAAACACTCTTAGCAGAACTTGATTAGAAACACAACAGCACAACCAGTCACAACACCACCGTTTGTGACCCTAGTGATCAAAAATCGAATGGATCACTCAACAAGAATTCATGAAAATGAGAAACAATCTCAAAACATGAATGTAAAATGTAAATTAGATATAAATCATCGATGAAGACAACTAATCAAAACTAATAATGAATTTAAGAGACAAAACTCAAAACTCAAGAAGCAGATCACACAACAATGAGTAAGGGAAGACCTTGAACAAACTGACAAAAATAAATCAGATCGGAAAAGTATTATAGTTGATCAGCTACAAAAAATGATAGATCCAATATATCTCAATATATCAGCAAAAAACCTAAAAATTTAAGCAGAACCAAAATGAAAAAACCAGTCGCACACGAGGGCGGAAGAAAAAAAATGGTCAATTTTAATTGGCCATAATTCCCGCATACAGAACCTGTTTTCGGTAATTTATTTTTTTATTTTATGTAAAATTTAAAGAAGAAGAAAAAATATATTTTTATTTTTACCTAGATCTATACATAAAATAGCAAAATTGAAATGAAAACTCAGCCACGCGCGAGGGCAAGAGAATAAAAAACTGCCCAGTTTTAATTGACAATAACTCCATACAGAGTCGGTTTTTAGTAATTCTTTTTTTTTTAAGGTAAAATTACGAGAGGAATCCATATATATTCCGATATAAATCAAATTTTGTTAAATAAATTTCCACAAATTTATTTAAAATGTACAATCTGTCATTCTCTCTTAAAAATAAAAAATAAAAAAACAAAGCTGCAGATATAAGATAAACTCGGATTTGAAGCACAGGGATAATATCCCTGAGAAATAACTGAAAAAGTCAAAAAAATGCAAAGAATCTCAGCAACCCATAGACGGGACACAGAAGCGAGTGTGCTCCCATTCAAAGCACCATTTATGTTGCAGGAAAAACTGCAAGGACCTATTGCCCCGTGATCTAGTGTCTGTTAGATCACCAGAAAGACACAAGCACATTCAAGAAGACATTTAAGATTCCCAATCCCTCATGGTCTACAATCAGTCATGCAATCATTCTAATACTACGAGGAAGAATAATCTACCTTGCCTCCTTGCAGGTCGATGACGGATCTTGAGTTTGATGCCAATCTGTTGTGCTTCGACACGAGCGATCTATCCAATCTGCTTCTGATTTCATTACCTTCATGCAATCACAACCATACAAAGATGACAAGGGATCTTCCTGAGAAGATATTTAGATAAATGATAACATAAAATGATTACAAGATACAATCATATACAGGAAGGAACATAGATCTTCATTAATATAAAAAATATCGCTTCAATACCTTACTTCGACCTTCTCCTATTTGCTATTCAACAAAGTTTCCCCACTAGATAAGAGTATGAAGAGAAATATCCTATAACATGATACCTCACAAGCTCTCAAGATAATGGAAATAGAGCAATGGGGTTTTAATATCGCAGCAATAGCATGGCTCTCCAAAATTCACTCTCTTTGGAACCAACCTGACCCTCTCAAATGATCCAGTATAAATAGGTGAATGACAGGTCTGTGGAGGATGAATGTAGATGCTCAGGATGATGAGAAGTTAAGGAAAATTCTAGTGGATCAGTCCAATCCAACTTGAATGAGTAATGGAGCTCATCTCCTACGGAATGGGAAACTCTAGAAACCTTTTTCACAATTATGATATTTTTCTCAATTATGAAATAATCATTATCTCATAATTACAATATTTTGGAAAAATAATTATGAGAAATTTCTCAATTATTTAATTTCACCCTTTTATCATGGTATAAATCTCACATAAGTAAAATAAAAGGTGAAAAGGGAATGTTGTGCCAAATAGGTTATAACAAAACCAACTGGGTGCTTTGATCATACATATTTAAACTGCACATTACAACTTGAGAGAAACTTTTTTTTTGGCCCAATCTCCATAAAGTATGCCATAATTTCAGACTTGTGGCTCTAACATTTGACTCGGCTTGGTCAAAAATATTTTAGTTCCTACTTCTCCAAGTTCCCCATAAGATATAAAAATGCTAATATCTATATTCCTTGAAATATTCAAACCAAAACACAAGGCATTGCTCAATGGACACTTTATTATTCGACACTTTATTTCTTCTAATTTCAACAAATTCTTATTATTACTCTCTAAGAATTACTACAGATCAATTGGATCATTCAAATATTTAATTTTAAAGTTTATAGAAATCAACTCTTTAATGAGATCCTTTTTTTTTTCCTTCTTTTCCATTTCCTGACTTATGGCTTTAGAATTTGTTGCTTATAACTAACCTCTTCCATCTTGGATCTCCTAGAGATTGAGATCGGCTTTAGACAGGATACCCTAACCAAGTCAAAAAAATAAATTTCCTTCAACCATGAATGATGAAGCTTAAATGGATATGATTTGCATTCAAATTCCCCAAACTATTCAAGGGAAATCAGGTCATGATCATATATATATATATATATATATATATATATATATATATATATATATATATATATATATATATATATATATGAATATGAGTTGTAAATCCACAAAACCAAATTTTTTAGGCATCCTATCAAGTCAATTTGTACAAAGAAATAATCCACTCTCTTTGAAATCCCCTCTAACCCAATACGTACATTCCTCCAAGTTGGCCTTTTTGGGAAAGTAATGATGTCTTGTAACGATTTTTGGGCAAACAACTCCTTGAAATAAACTCCCAACTTATCAAATTTACTCTTAATACCTGACACCTCATCATCTCCCATTGTCATATTAAAATATCATGCAAGAATTAAGGCACTAAAGTCCAATAATCTATTATGATCAAGATGATCCCAAAACACCTTTCTATCTGAATAAGGAGTATATATATTGATTATATGAAGTAAGATATGAGATCCTCTCAAGAAGTTAGCTAGTATGATCCCTGCAAAATATTTATATGCTTGAAGGTTAATGATCCTTGGATCCCACATGGCATCCAAACCTCCCTAATGTCCAGATGCACTGATCACACATACATTCCATTCGAGACAAATTTTAAGCAAGAGATCCCAAACCTTCTCCTTATTTACCATTGTTTCCTAAAGTAAAAATACTGCAAGCCTCTTCAACAAAATAATAATATGAAGAGATCTTATTTTAGGTTCATAATCCAGAACCCTAATATCAAAATACATTAAAATCATTAGGCAGGAAATATTTTGGAAGAAATACCTCTAAGGACCTAAAACCACATCAATTTGAAGGAGAGAACTGCTAGGAACTAGTGGAGAAACATTCATGGCCTCTTGAAATGATGAATGAATATTTGAGGATATTGAAGAACAATTTGACACTTTCTTATATTTAGCACCTTTCTTCTTCCTAATGGTAACATTTTTCTTGGAAGTGGGACTTATAATGACATATTCTTCCTAATGGTAACATTTTTCTTGGAAGTGTGACATAATGATATCTTATAATGGTGTAGATGTCTAAAATAATCATAACTTAAAATTGCATTATAAAATATGGTATACATTTTGCATTCATGTATATAAAGGATACTATGGATGTCGGTTGATAGTTAACTTTTAATATAAAGTTTTTCATGCAAACATATTATAAAATTGCATTATAAAACATGGTACTAAGATAGCAATAAAAATATTTGAAAAGATAAAATGATGGTCCATAAAAAAGAAAAATGCAATGCAAACATGATAGTTGTACAATCAACAAGAAATAATAAAATTGTGATATGCTACATGCTTACATTATAGTAGTATTTTGTATCTTTGAATTTCTTTTCAACTTAACAATAAAGACGTTCCATATTAATGAAAACAATTTTGTAATACTTGGTACTATCTAGAATGGACAGCTTAAGAGTGCAAAAAAAGAAAGGCTAACAATGTATTTGAACTCAAAGTTCTCAAAGATGAATAAAGGGAGAATATATTTTTCCATAGTTCAATTATAAAAATTCTAATGAAATGTCATCCTCAATGATTCGTTCATGGTCATCTTTTGACATTCTCCATTTTATAACTTTCAAATGTTTTATTTTATCTACCTTCTATCAACTTTATGTGTGATCCACACACTAAGTGACTATATTGACAACTTATGGAATCGATTTGATAATCTTGAAAGTAAACACTACTCTCAGTTTGATGAGTTTCTTGGAAAAAATAATATTTTAGTATAATAGACCATCTTTCATATATAAAAGTGTTATCATCATAGTCTTCCAATGATTTCATCTTTCATTCAGTGCACCGCATCAAATAATACTTGACATTTTCTATGTTGTTAATGGGTGCAACTGCAGCAAAAACATCTCCTGTACAACAAAACAAATGTAAATTTAGATCAGAATTAACAAGAAATTAGTTATCAACATGGACTTGATTTTTTTTTTTGGCTAAATTGCACTAATTCTATTATGAACATAAAATTACAAAACTGCCACGGTTCATCTGAGGGAGCCTGAAACTGAGCTTGATATCCAAGTTCTGTCTAGATATGGAACTACCCATAGCGGGAAACCAGTTCCTTTAAAAGTAATTACACCGCCCATGAGCTGGGAAACCGGCGAAGAGTCAACTACATTCAGCATAATAAAGCTATAGAAAGACAAAATAGGCATGCAGCTGTAGCTGCTATGTATCATCATTGAAACCAAAAATCTTGCAAAAAATTCTAGAGCAGAATTCATACTGTATCTGGACATATAGGAGAAAAATCAGTTATTTTGGAGCAGGCTGCTCCTCTTCAATTCTGCAGCCATAAGGATCCTCAGGTTCTTCTTTAGCATTCTTGGCGCCGTCTTCGCCTGACAGGTCTGCTCCCATCTGCAAATGAATATGGTCCGAGGAGGAAGGAGCAGGAGCAAGGGGAACGCCGGGAGAGGGCACGAAAGGAGCAGGCACGGGACCAGAAGGTGGATGAGGGTGGAAGGAAGCTTCTTCACGCAGGGTAACAGTAATGAAGGCTGTGATAGCTGGGTGATTAAAAGCACAGTCGAAACGAAGCTCAGCTCGTTGCGAGGACTGTATCATAAAATGGCTGCCAGGGAGAGGAGGGGCGGCGGAAGCATGAAGCGGGGGCGTGGACAAAGGTGGAGCAGTGGTATGGCTGTTATGGATAAGACCAGGAGAGTCGAAATTGGCCTGAGCAGAGCGCCTTTCAGAAGGCTCCGAGGAGAAGTCATCACTGGAGCTGTGGGGAGGTCGTTCGCTCATGGACCTGCCCTGAGAGGCACCCCTCCTGCAAGTCATCCGCTGCCTGAGCCTAGGCATGGTGAGATTCTCATAAGGAGCCGATGAAACGTTGGAGGGAGCTGCAAGAATAGGAGCAAATTGACCAACAATAACTGGAGAAACCTGAAAATTGAAATTAGCAGGGCAGAAGTTACTGTGCGTGTAGTGGAAGCTCGGAATGGTTTCCAGGCAACAATGTAGAGAACATCGACGACCAGTGGCTGTGCGTTCGCCTAGCGTAGCACAACCACTCGGGCAGAGAGAGCGCAATGGCAGCAGAGGTCGGTTGACAGAGCCGAAATGATCCAGAGAGTTCGAGCCGAAATAATCCATTTGATGCCGAATACACTGTCCAAGGCAGGGAGGGTGATGGCGCTGTGATATTAATGCCCATCGTAGAGGCACATTGATGGCTTCATTAAAGGCGCCATGGGGGGCCATGTGGCCACCCCAAGTGAGTCGCCTTGGGATCAGACCCAGGCCAAGTGGCCCGTTAACACATCGAATCATCCGCATTCGGAGATGGTCGATCCATTTGCACCAGCTTGATGCAGTTCTGAGTAGTGTCTTTATCATTGATGATCTGAAGAGAGCCGTGTTTGAGAGTGTCCAAACTATCAACTCCTAAATTGGCAAGGAGATCCGAAACCTTGTTGCCGTCTCTCTTGGTGTGGGTAAAGGAGATAGCTTGATTATCATTTAGCCAGTTGCTGATCTTATCGATTTTGGAAGCCAACCGCCAGCTGGTAACTACCTTGGCCAATCTGGTGCCTTGGAGCAACTGATTTTCCATGCTGATAAGAATTTGAGAATCACCTTCCACGATGATGGGCGAGAGGTTGTATATGTGCGCTAAGTTGAGCCCTTGCCAAAGACCTTCCAACTCAGCAGAGTTGTTGGTATCCCATCCTATGGATCCGTAGTATATAGCCTAGATGTCTCCTTGGGAGTTTCTGAATATGCCACCAAAACCCGCCGGGCCTGGATTACCCTTAGATGCACCGTCGAAATTCAATTTGATTATTCCTGGAGGAGGAGGAATCCAGGAGAGAGATTCAGGAGGGTTTTGCTTGTTGACCTTAGGAATGGTTGATATTGTAAATTGCCAATTTTTCCAAATGTTAGTTTCCTTAGGGTGGTTGGGAAGATCCTCCGCCTGCCAGGGATGAAGAGAAAGAGACTCTTGAAGATTGCTGTGGAAATTGCTCCAGATGATGTCCAAGGGAGTAGATTGATGTTTGAAGACTCTTCTGTTTCTTTCTTTCCAGAGCGACCAAAAGAGGAGGCCAGGTATGATTTGCCAGAGAGAGTTGAGAATGGGGCTGCAGTAAGGACATTTGGGCCAGTGGCGTAGTATGCTGGTTATGTCCCCTTGAGGTTTGCTTCGTTGACTTCTAAAGAAAATCTTGTTCCAGAGTTGGCTAGCTAACTGACAGGACAACATGAGGTGTTGGATCGTTTCAGTGTTCTGCTTGCAGTTTGGACATTTTGAGGGGCCACAGAAACCTCGCTTGAGAAGATTATCCCAGGTGAGTATTCTTTTGTGACTAAGGAGCCAAAGAAAAGTGGATACCTTAGGCCAGGTCCCCTTAGCCCAAAAAAATTGCCAAAGTCTATCTTTTGGGAGTGGAACAGGATGCATCAAGCTAAAGGCCTCTTTTGTGGTGAATATGCCTTTGGGCGAATAGCCCCACCTAAGGATATTCGGATCATTCGAACAGTGGATTTTGCAATGTTGGAGTTATTCCTGGAGCGCTTCCCAAATATTGCTTGGAGTAGAAGGATGCAGAAGAGACGGGTGTTTCCAATGTCTGTAATTGTTGTTGGAATTGGCAATCCAACACTGGCTTACTTTTAGCTCTTCTAGCCCGTTAAATCTCTCATCATTAGGCAGTTTTAGAATGTCAGTGAGCTTCAGCCGTTGTTGCCAGGAGTCTACCCAGAATCTGGCATTATGTCCATTTCGAATTTCCCAGAAACTGTGTTGTTGAATAAGAGTATAATGTTGTTTAGCAATGTTCCAGATGAGAGAGCCTGTTATCCCTGGTTTGAGTCTGATTAAGTCATCCGGAGGTCTATTGTTGGCATACTTGGCTGCCCACAATTTGGCCCAAGGAGTGTGAGGGCTCGATAGCCAGTTCCACCAAAGCCGAGCACCCATAACTTCGTTGTTGTGAAGGGGGTTCCTGAGCCCAAGCCCGCCTGCATCTTTGGGAGTGCAGACTGTATTCCAGTTGACCAACGCCCATTTCCGAGTGTGAGTTGAAGAGCCCCATAGGAAGCGACGTTGCAAGTTCTTGATTTGATTAAGCACCCATTTGGGAGCTGCAAGCATAGAGAAAAGGTAAAGGGGCATGGATTGCAGAACAGCCTTGATAAGGACCAGTCTACTGGCCAAGATGAGAGCTCTGAAGGTCTAGGAGGAGAGGCGAGCTTAAATTTTATCCAAGAGAACGTTCCAGGCAGAATGTTTAAGGGCAGATTCAATGAGAGGGGCGCCTAAGTACTTCGTAGGGAGGTGAGCAAGCGCAAAGCCAAGGATACGGGCTATGCAGGATTGGATTAAAGGAGGGGTGTTAAAGAAGAAGAGTTGGGATTTGGAGACGTTGACAGTCATGCCAGAAGCGAGCGAAAAAAGGTGCAGAATGCGTTTGAAGGATCTAGCTTCTTGAGATGAAGGGAAACCAAAGAGCATAGTATCGTCAAAAAATTGCTGGTGGGTAGTGGCGGGAGAGCCATAGAGGGAAATGCCACGAAGATGCCCATTGAGGACTGCATGATGAATGAGTCTGCTAAGGCCTTCAGACATGAGAACAAAAATAAAGGGGGAAAGAGGGTCACCCTGTCTGATTCCTCTGGATGATACAAAAGGAGTGGAGGGGGATCCATTAACAAGGATGGAATAGATAGGAGTTGAGATGAGACTCATGATCCAACGTATCCACATCTAGTCAAATCCAAAGGCTTTAAGAATGCTCTGAATGTAGCTCTAACAAAGTTTATTGAAAGCTTTAGAGAGATCGATTTTGAGAAGCATACCTGGTTTTTTAGTGCTCTTGAGAGAGTGGATGACTTCATGAGTCATGATGATGCCATCCATGATTTGGCGTCCTTCCACGTAGCCCGTTTGTTCTGGCGAGATGAGGAGCGGTAGAAGGGGCTTTAATCTGTTGGCGATGACCTTGGAGATGATCTTGTAGATCACATTGCAGAGGGCGATGGGGCGATACTTTTCAGGAGTGCTGGGTTTCTCTTCTTTAGGCACCAGAGCTATGAAGGTGGCGTTTAAGGAGGGGAGGAGCCAATGGGTTACTCTGGATTCCTCCACCAGCTCCCAAACTTCTATTTTAATGAGCTCCCAGAAGTGATGGAAGAAGTTTGCAGTGAATCCATCAGGCCCTGGCGCCTTCCCATCTTTGGTTTGTCCCATCGCTGTTTCAACTTCTTGGAGGGAGACAGGGCGCAGAAGCATCTTGTTATGCTCTTCAGAGATGAGTTTGGGAATGATCTGAGAGATTGTATCAATGGCTGGTTGCCTGTCAATAGTGCTATCCTCTTGAAGAGTGTTTTTGAAGTATTCCAAAAGAACTTGTTCAATTTCCTCGTGTTGTTCGACTTGCTCTCCTTGCTGATTGGTGATATGATGGATGCAATTTTGCATTCTTCTCTGAATAGTAGATCGATGGAAGAATTTTGTATTCCTTTCCCCTTCCTTTAACCAATTTATTTTGGACTTTTGTCTCCACAGTATTTCTTCTTGTCTTTGTCTCTCTTCTAGCTGCTTCTGGAGCTCCTGTTCTTGGGTGGCTAAGTCCTCTGTTCTACCCTCCACTATGATTTTTTGTTGTATTTCTTCCATTTTCCTTTCGAGGGCTTTTATTTCCTAAAAGATGTTGCCAAATACTGTGATGTTCCAATTCTTGATGAGCGCCTTGAGATATTTGAGCTTTTGCTGAAATTGGTACATTCTAGAGCCTTTGGGAGGAGTGAAATTGTGCCAAGCAGAGGTGATCATGTCCTTAAAAGAGGGATGTGAAAGCCAGAAAGCTTCGAATTTGAAGGGCTTTTTAAGATGGGGACCGAAATTGTGCCAGTGAAGTGCAATGGGCCAGTGGTCTGATCCTACTATAGGAAGAATTGAAACCTCAATATCTCCTCCCAGATGTATGGCATTATCAGAAATGAGGAATCGATCTAGCTTTGAGGAAATGTGCTGGGCCCCTGATATTTTGTTATTCCAGGTGAATGTACCATTGGAAAATGGGAGGTCTATCAGCCAACTGTTGGTTAGGAAGTCTTTGAAGTGAACACTTTCCGGATCCGGTCTGGTTCTCCCACCTGTTCGTTCTTCCATTCTGGTTATCATATTGAAGTCCCCTGCTGCGATCCAAAGAGGGTGAGTTCTGTGAGAGTTTAGCGTTTCCATTGTATTCAAAAGAGCTATCTTTCTGGTAAGGTCCTGCGGAAAATAAACATTTGAGAGATGCCCATGGATGTTTGTACCAATGGGATGAAAAGTGGCCTGAATGATATTGTGTGCCACATGAAAGTCAGATAGGACTATGGACTGAGTGTCCCAGGCTATGGCAAGCCCCCCTGAAGAGCCGGAGGCATCTACTACTACAGAACTGCTATTAGGCCAAACTCTTGATAAGAGTGAACCTAGAACTTCACTGTTACATTTAGTCTCTTGAAGAAAGAGAATGTTTGGTTTTTCTTTTTGTAACATATTTTTTATTACTTTGTGCTTACCTAGGCTGTTGAGCCCTCTGATATTCCATGATATCAGCTTCATGAGGAACTGTTTGATAGGGGCAGGAAGAACCGCGTTAGCTTGGGGTATCGCCCTAAGTTAACTAGCATTTCCCCAATGGTGATTGTGCGCTGCCAATCGGGCTTTCGACCTCTCTTTTTGGATTCTTTAGCTACTTTGAGGCGACATGGACTTGATTTTATTATCTATTCAAATCTATATTTTAACTATTATCTAGATACTTACACAAAACACAAAATATATATATATATATATATATATATACATATATATATATATATATATATATATATATATATATATATATATAGATAGATAGATAGATAGATAGATACTAACACACCTGATTTTAAAAACATAAAACACACACACACACACACACACACACACACACACACATATATATATATATATATATATATATATATATATAGATAGATACTTACACACAATGATTTTAAAAACATAAAACATATATATATATATATATGTTTTATGTTTTTAAAATCACCGTGTGTAAGTATCTAGATAATAGTTAAAATATATATCTGATATATATATATATATATATATATATATATATATATATATATATATATATCATTTGAAAGCATTTGAAATGTTACCTTCTCTAACAATATCAAAAGCTTGATCACCTTCAGATGACACTATTGTCTCCTTTGATTTCATCTTTTCGAAGCTTGCAACCAACATTTTTTCCTTTGTATTAAGTTTTGTATGTTTCCAAGATTTTAAATGCATATTTTTTTCACAAACATCATTGAATTGTGTGTCCTCTATGCAAACAGGTAATAAACAAGATTATTTTCTTTTGTCAAATGAAAATGCATTTCGGTACTCATTTTTTTTAATTGAATGCAATTTTCAAGTCTATTTTACTGTTTCAACTTCATATGTAATCGATCTATCTACATCTTGGACTCCAATATGCCAAAAAAACCTATATTAAATTCAAAAAAGAATTTAAATATGATATTTAAAATAAATTTATATATCAAAAGATAATCATCAATCAATTATTTAAACTACGTAATTTATAAATGTTTGAAATTAGAAAATTAATAAAAAATATTGTATATTAAAAGTATATACAAGTTAATGTATATATGTACATACCTGCATACCTCTCTTAATGGGTTAATATCATGGATTAGTGCAACAATGAACCATTTAACAATGCGTTCAAGTGATACAAGTTAGTTTACAGACTGGTCTATTTGATATCTTCGAAGTGATCATTTTATACATGCCCCTGCACCATCATGTTCTCCTTTTCCATGACCAGACTCAAAGAAATTCCAACAATGTTTAATGTTTGTTTTCATATGAAGATGACACAACCAAAAGAATGACCATGAAGATTTGAATTGACCTACGCATCCATTTGACCATATCCAATTTTCATTTAATTTTATTCCACAACCTTTCAATGACTCACAAATCTTATCAAAGCAATGTTGTACAAAATGTGTACATGTGTATGATCATCGTTGATATAAAAGTGATATTATTTAATAACATGTCGATTCTCACTAGTGATTTCTATATGATCAACATTTTATTTAGCATGTCTATATAGAACATGGAAAAGCATGAGACTTGGCCAAAATGATAATATTCACTCTGTATTTCATTTTGTGCAAAAAATGTGTAATTTTCTACAAAATCAACTATTGACAAAATGGTCCCTAGTGGAAAACTTTCATAGGATTTTTTGAATTGTGGTTCCTGCCTTCAAGCTCTATGAGAATGCTTGGCATATTTATAAAAAAAATTCTCAAAATTCTTCATAAACTCTATCACGGAAATTTATTCTTCTTGTAAATCAATCTTATAGCACTTATATTGCTACTTGAACCAATCGATGTATGGATATATTCATATCTCTTCCATTCCACTTTTATATTGGAAAATTATTGATCATTTATATGAATAGGATATTTGTTGTGAAATAAAGTCAAATTTCCACTATGATCTCATTTTTTACCACCAACACATTTCTTTTGGTAAAATAATTCATGATTTTCTCTTGCACATAGAATTTGGAATATGAAATCATGGATAGTGGAAGGAGGAGGTGTATTTTTCCAAACAAAATTACCAAAATTAAGGAAGGTGTCATAATATAATTGAAATTCCACATGATAATGACAACAAGAAGTGTTGTGTACAGTGATAGGTTTAACATAACATGGTTTTTGTTGCACAAAAGTATTGATTGAGACATTAATTCCACGATTCTCTTCCCTGAACTTATTGAACAAATCTATATAACTGGTGTCCAAGATATTTTTTGCATGTTCTTCATATTTATTTCATGTTATTATTCATCTCATCACATCCCTTCATTTTGGTGAAACACATGAATTTTTCATCCAATATTCATATGTTATTTTTTTAACACCTTCTCCAATTCTATCTTCGCATGGTTTCCTACAAATAACTGTCCAACAAGCAACCTCATCATTTACATCTATTTTCAATCGAAAATTCCTATGTTTGTGCAATGTTTTTCATGAGGTCCCTTATGCTTTTGCCATAGATTTTACCAAACGATTTTCTTTAGTATTTGATGAAACCAATGCCATTTTTATTTCTCTACGTGCATCTATATCACTTTTCTTTCTAGATATTCCAATTCATTTTAAAGAATTATTTATATTTTGAATCACATTTTCCTTCACCTTTATATCTTTCATTGATTTTTGAATACCCAATAGTGGTGTAGCTTCTTTTAATTTATTTGATGTTAAGAGACCTCTCAAAATTTGAGGTTGAAATGTCACATTTTCATCTTTGAAGTCTTTATCAATAATGAGCTTAACACGATATCGTATGACATGATTAGATTTTTTATCTCAATATGTGCTAGTGTCAACATTTTCTAACATCTCATTATCGATATTGATTTTATTTGTACATGTGAGAATTAAATGTAAATGGGTATAAATATACATTAAACAATTAAATTAAAAAATAGAGTTTGAATGAAATTGAAACTAATAAATATATGTAATTTCAATAATACACATGACATATATATACATACCTAATGGTGATTCAAATTCTTCACTTGAACCTCTTTCAACATCTTCAACAACATCATCAATAACTGGTTCATTATCATTTTCACCTTTTCTTTCCACATTTTTAATCTCATCATTAATGTTATGAGGAATATCTCTCTCAGTTTACATTGAAAAATATTTTTCAAATTAGTTCATCAAATAAAAATTAAATTTCACAATACACTATTAAAATTTAAATATCATTTATAATATTTACATTTACATACTTGCTTCAACTTCTACTTGAGATTGATTTTCCCTTTCAATATTTAAACATTCTTCCTTTTTTCTTTCGTAATAGTTTCTCGAGTATTATCTACAGGCCTCAATGTCTCTTATTCGATCATATTTTCTCTTGCAATATCTTTGATTTCCCATGATAATTCAATCTATGTAGATTTTAAAAATAAAACCCATAAAAGTCAATTTCAAAATAAAACAAAAAAAATCCATTTTCAAAATCCATCAAAAAAAACTCACTTTCAAAATTCAACCCAAAAAACTCGCTTTAAAATTCAACCCAAAAGACTTACTTTCAAAATTCAGCCCAAAAAACTCACTTTTAAAATTCAACCCAAAAGACTTACTTTCAAAATTCGGCCTAGAAAGCTCACTTTCAAAATTCAACCCAAAAGACTTACTTATAAAAAAATATCACTTTAAAAAATCATCGCAAAAAAATTAGTTTAAAAATTTGGCCCAAATGAGGGATGTGAGTGTGAAAATAATGTTTCGACCGAGTTTATTTATAGTGTTAGGATGAAATAGTTTTTTCGGAGGGTCCCGTTTGACAGAAAATATAGGTCGGTTTTCGGCAGAAATTTTAAAAAAGTTTGGCCGAAAAAAAATTCTATTTATTTTCACGTCCATCTGCGAAAGAAAAAAATTCGACCATTTTTTTTTTCACTCAAACTACTTTATGGCCAAAAACCTGCAACTCTACAACAACCCATCTCTTATCACCTTTCTCCAACTTTAGAATTGTGAAAATCTATCAAATATGGTGAATTTACTTTTAAAACCAATACCAACATTCGCAAAATTGAATCTACTTTCGATGGATATAAATTTGATGAAATTTCATAGATATTTGCAAATTTTAATTAATTTTCTAATAAAATGTGTGCAAAAAAATTCCAAAGGTCATTATGATTCAGTGAAATCATAATTCTATATCTTCCAAAATACATTGTAAAAAGAATGAAAAATTTATGATGCATTACATTGGTCTGTCTTCTTTAATGGGTAGTTTTTAGATTTTTAGTTTTTAACTAATATGTTGAGAAACATGACGCTATGTTAAAAATCTCCAAAATCTGTAGTTTTTTCATATTGGTTCAATTAAAAAATTTATATTAATTATGATGTGTATCATTTGGTTTCATAAATATAACCATATCGAAGTAAAGTATGTCTAGATTGTTGCAACATTTTTTTTTTTCAAAAACGTAACGCTAAAAAAGAATACACTAGTGCAAAAAAACATGGCTTTTTATGAATCCCTTGATTTTTAAAGAACACAGCCAAACAGTTGCTAAATTGGCATATTAAATGTGAATAAAAAAATCTAAAAAATAAGCAATAGAAAGCTAATAAAATTTTTAACAAGTTTTCTTTTCACTGTAAAATGAAATTCTAAACATACAAATTGCTTTGGCTTGCCAAAAAATTGAAAACTTCTAAAAATGATATTTTTTTCTCAAAAAAGCAAAAAATTAACCCAACTTCACATTTTCACGAAATGCAATTTAAAAATTTGGTATACATTTGGTTAGAGTCATTGATTAATTTAAATATTTTACAAAATCCAACATAGTCCATCACTCAATAATTCAATTTGATTAAAGAATTTGGAATGGACAAAGATGACATTAATTTATTCATAAATTTGTCCCACATTCATTATTGTGCATACTCTTAAATTAAGTTCAAAGTTTTCACAAAGTCCAACCTGCTCCATCCATCCCCTTCATGGTATCTTATAAAACATATAAGTTAATTTGGCATGGATCATATGGTCAAAGATTTTCTCAAATTTATTCTTTAAATCTTCACTTGGACTTTTGTGAGTTCATAATTACCGTAGTCATTTGGAAATTTAAGAAACAACAACATATAATTTGAACCACTAAGTCAGAGGAGGTAGGTTACAACATGAAACATATATAAAATAGGTTTGTAATGATATATAATATAATATGCGACATGAATATAATGTGTGATGTAAGTGTTAATATATTAAATGGGTGTTGTCGACGAAGGAGGAAAAATTGTTTAAAGAGTTAAAATTTGTTGGAATTTGACTATTTTTTTTTCTTTTAAAAAATTTGATGGTAGGAGTGTTTGAATCACGTTTTTAACGGTGGAAATGAATTCAACACCATCAAAAATCTTTGGGGCACACAAAATCTTGAAGATTGAAAATTGTAACCGGGATTTCCCAAAAAAATCACTAGATTTTACCAAAATTGTATCGAAATTTCCATTATTTTCCGAGATAAATTGCAGCCTTGTTAGACTAGTTTATTAGATGTGTTGCAATGATATATAATACGCAATGAGAATATATATATATATATATATATATATATATATATATATATATATATATATATATATATATAATTTAACCTAGTGCGGTGGAACCTTGGTCCACGTGGCATCGCCGGTAGACCAAATTCAAGACCACATTGATACCATGTGGCATGCAACGGTTGATGTGGCAACATTGATAGAGCGAGACTTATTCAAGTGCAACTTTCGAACAGAGACTCGGGACAACAAAATAATTACATCGTCGAGAATTTCTCATGAAGCTCGACACGATGACAATATTAGTATTCCACAAATTTTCTTAGGAAATGATATTTCTATAGCCCCAATGCATTGTTAATTAATGAGTAATTAAAGTTTAAAACACTAGTAACAACTCCCGTAACCCATGAAATACAAGGGGGTGGACATTAGTGTTACATAATAATGTAGGTTGAACCTTAGATCTTTAGCCTTTATTTTTTAGAAACGACCCTATATCAAATCTTCGGTACAAGTTCGTCAAAAAGGATTACAAGAAAGAATAAGTGAGGGATGAATTTTAAGGCTTAGAATCTTTCCCTGTTGTCACAAAATTTCAAGGATGCTTAAGAGAAAGTGTTTACCTCAATCCATTATGGGGAGAAGCACTTATTTTTCATAGGAAAACTTAGAGGAAGTTTGTGTATCATACAAAGAAATCCTTCATCCAATATAGTGTGTATGACATGAATAAAGTATTCGTATGATATGTGAAATATCACTTTACAAGGACTCACAACATAGAAAATTTTGGAGGTTTAATGTGTCAAAAGAAGATTATTTTCTCTAAGTGTGACACATTGCATGCTAAAGGATTAAATGATGTGACATATCACATCACATGATACATAATGCAACAAAAAAGTAAGGAAGCGTGATAAAAGGGGGTGAGGAAAGGCTAAGGAATAACTTAATGAGTCTTCTATCATTGAGTCAAAAGGAAGAATGGATGAAGTACAATATATTGCACCAAAGTTATTTTGGTAGGATACAATACACCTAAAAAGTTTTAGGCAAGACATGACATGGCCAAAGAGAATAAAGAAGAAGAACTAATGAAGAGAAAGAGTAAGGAAATAAAAAGAGGGAGAAGGAGGAATAAAGTCAAGCATCACATAAAAGTAAATTTGGTGCAAAGTAGTGTATCACACCATAAAAATTTATGGTGCAATATATCACAAAAAGGAAACTTTCATGTGACACAATAAAGTTGATGAGACTCCTTTTTCATAGGAAAATAAACTTTCTTGTGACATGAGAAAGTGAGAAAGGATTTTTTATTGCATGGAGGAAAAAATTTTGAGATGTGATATGTTGCACCATAAAAGCTATGGTGTTACATGCCGCAAAGGAGAAAATCTTTGAGATGTGACATATCACGGCATGAAATATTGGTTGGTGTGATGAGGTAAATTTTGGGGTTACAATATGATACATGAGATGAAATTTGCTTGAAAAGCTTAAAAGTGGGAAAATGTTTGTACACTTCCTAATTGTCACCGTATGATTCCATGTGGGATCATGTGCCATGTAGGCATTTTGACATCATCAAGCAAATAAGGAAAATGCCCAAGGATCTTCAAAAGGCGTAACTCTATGTTCGAACTTGGAATTGAGTAAGAATATATTCATAAGAAGGCTTTGGAAAAGTAGAATACATCAATGGGCTTAGAAGTGGCTTTAAATCGTATTAAGAAAGATGATTAAGAGGAAAATTTGGTTACCCCAACTTCCTTATAGTGTTTAAGAGCTAGGATATGCAACAAATTTTTCTAGGGAAACACATTGACCTAGGGTTAACTGAGTTATTTATGACTCAATACTAGGTTAATGATCAACAATTGACTCATGAAAAGAGCAAGCATGTCACAAAGTGGATTTTGAACCTGGACAAGGCAGGATACTAAATATCATCTTAGTAACTTGAGCAACACTTCTCTCTCTCTCTCTTTATCGTTTAATTTACATGGCTTTTGATTTCTATACCAACCCCTCTCTCTCATGTGCACATGCAATGTCTTAAGACAAGAAGCCAATTAATTGAGAAAATCAATATTATAATTGGACGACCACCTTGCAAATAAGTCATCTTAAAATCTAATATTTATAACTTCAATAAAAATAACTTTAAGGCTAATCTCAACTTAACAATTATGTTGATTTTAACATCGTTAACCACCTTCATAAAAAAAATGTATCTATCATAATATGAGATGAAGAACACTGAGAAAACTTCCATCATTCAATTAAAAAAAAGGTCAAAATTAAAATTTCATTTCTTTTACCCCATTTGAAAATGACTTAAAAGATAAAAAATAAATAGTAATGTAAAACTTTATATTATCAAAACTAAAAATAAATAAAAATGCATATCAATAGGTAAAATCACACCGCATGTCGTTTGGTCCAGGAAATTAACAGAAAGAAAAAACTAAATGCATACCAAATTTTCCAATTTTACTTTCTGCTGAAATCAAATAGCATGTCATATGTATATATTTCAAAGAAAGAAAAGAGATATTTTTTTAGTTAAATGATCAGGGATTTGAATTTGATTTGAAATATATATATATATATATATATATATATATATATATAACAAATTATACATAAAACAAATTATACATAAAATTATCTTAATAAATTTTAAAGATTATAATAGAATAAAATTGTTTCACAATTTTTTTATATTTATATTTATTTTACATTTTTATATATATAACCTGAAAGGGCATTTTGTTCCCTTCTCTGTGGAATGAAATATAATGAAATTTTTTACTTAAAAGTAAATGTGATAAATGATTTTATTGTAATTTTTAGTTATCTAAAATGTTTTATAGGAGTGAGTTAATAGCTAAGAAATTCTATTTTTTTAAGATGTTTATTTTTTCTCAACCAAATAAAATTTTTATTTAATTTAATCTTTTTTTTCTTTTTCTTTTCAATAATTTTGATCCTGTTAAAATGCATCATAATTCTTGAAAATAAGATTTTATAAAATTCTTTTAAATCAAGTGAAACTAATGAAATTATCTTTTATAACCAAATTCCAAAAAGATTTAGATTAAGAAATCTTAAGGAAATAAGGTGGGTTTGTCCATTTATTAAGTTGTTCTTTATAATATATATTATGATCTGAATATGTTATCAATTTTCTTTTCCAACTATTCAAAATAATGTAAAGCAAAACTAATATTTTTAACTTGAAATCCAATCATAATAATTTTGGATAGATAGAATTGTAAATATATGTATCGACATTATAAAATCTAGTTGTAGTACTGATATTCAAGAAAGTTGAATTCACTTATACATTAAAAACAAAGATTTGGTTGATCCAAAATTCCAATTTTGATAATGATTGTTTATTAACAAGTGAGCAAAGTCATAATTCATAAAGTGTTTTACCTTCTTCATATCATATACTCTGTATATTATATATGGTATATAATCCTCTTCATATTATACTCTCTCTCTCTCTCTCTCTCTCTCTAGATATATATATATATATATATATATATATATATATATATATATATATATATATATATATATATATATATATATATATATATATATATATATATATTGTTTAATAAGGATCGTTGTTTCAACTTTGATTCAATGTAAAGATCATTATTATGTAACACTTACTATCCCTATAGAAGGCAATATATAGCAACTGATATTGGGTTGAACAGGTATTAGTTTATGTTGCTTTATTTTCATATTACTAGTTAACCAAATTTTTAACAAAACATCGTATTTAAAATTTCTTTTTGTGGTCTTCGATTGGGAAAGAGAATTGATCTCTTACTGCAGGGATGGTAGCATTGACATTGAAAAATGTAGTGTCTCATTTATTAGTTAATGAAATTGATGGGGACCCTACTCTATGTCATTTATTTTAACATGCCTAATATAACATCTACTTGTACTTGATATTAACATATCCTACAATCAGGGTTTCCATTGTCTCCTTTGCATCCACGAAAGCTTTCATGTAGACAAGTGGGAGTTTGCATAGAAAAATGGCCTTTTGCATACAATTTTACATGAATAATTATTTGAATGATATTGAATATAAGTCAAGGTACAATGTTGAACGAAAAATTAAAATAGGATGGGGACTTTGAATCTCACCTTTTATGGCTCCATTGAATAAACACTCCACATCCTCCCAGCATAAAGACACACATGAATTGGCTTCAAAAGAATTGGTAAGATCCCATAGGAAATTGTAGTAAGAACTACTAAGCCCCATAATTCATCTGTTTTAAGGAATTAAACCTGAAATATTGTAGCTAAAAATTACTAGAAAACTTGCATAACATTTTTGCATCAAAGATTAATATGGTCAAATCTTATCAACATGATTAAAACTAAAGGTGATAAATTATTTCAATGTAGCTTTAATTTTTCCGCATTGTATTATAAGGGTGAGTTAAATGTAAAAAATCAACTTGTCTAAAGGGTTCTTCATTTTTTGTGAGGTAAAGTTTTGATATGATTGACTCAATTTTCCTAAATTTAATGATTTAGGTTATCTTAAAATGGATCAAAACAATTGAGGGAAATGTTCCATTTTTAAAGTCATTTTCAATCAAGTAAAACTATAAATTTAGAAAAAAAAACCTATGGGATTTGGATAAGAATCTCTATTGAAAAGAGGTTTAGTTTTTCCACTTATCAACTTACAATGTATATTATATACACTATATATTGATTATTTGTATTTTTTTATTTTTTGAAAATTTGTTACACCATGTGATTATTGAATACTAAGGGTGTTTGTTTCAACTTTGACTTAAGGATAGAGGTCATTATTATATGAGCCTTGTTAATTATGTGAATTATACATACATAATTTTAATTTATGTCATAAGGGTGGCAGGTGCGGGGTGGTTTTTCACCCCTGGGGAAAAGTATAATTATGATAATCATGGGGATTAGGAATGGTTTCCAACAACCAGACATGAGCCTATGTCATGTACCAAGGACTACTGCAAGATTTAAAATTGAATCTTAATAATATTATAAACGTTAGAGACTCTTGTCGCACCATTGAGAATGTGGCGATGGGTTCCTCTTTCTTAGATGTAATGTTAGGCATAATCTTCAAAAGAATTTAGTCTCTGCTACAAAAAGATGAGTCTTTTTTTACCTATCATATTCAATGCATTAACAATAAGGAGGTTGATGTCCTTGCTAATCAAGGAACAACCTTGGTAAATATGAGTGTTATCCTAGTAAATGAGAGGAAGGACCTCTCAATTATTCCTTAGATAATAGTTTAGAGAAAGAGGAATGTGGGGTGTATGGCCTATGTGCATACGACACATAAAAGCACACATGACATGCCAATAGCTTTCCTTTGAGGTATAAAATGGATGAGGGGATATAATGTCCCTCTAGCCAACATTTGGGCATGTACATAGTATTTTGATTCAACTCCACATGTGGTGAATTAACCTGATTGCAATGATTTATAAATATGGAATTAATAGGTGCATGGAAAGGAATGTGGTATGCTTACTCCTTGGTAGTGAAGGTGATAGATTGTTAGTAGTGGTGATGAAAATCCCCTATGGGTGGGAAGCTTTGGGCTCATCTCTTTGATCAATCATATTATTGAGTGTGCCAACCTTGATGAGATTAAGTAAGATGAATGGGTTCTCCCCATTATGTGATAATAAAATCAATATATTATAATTGAAAGTGTTAGAAGATATAGCATTTGGAATTAAGTTGGAAACTCAAAGTTGGATTTGGTGGTTAATTATGGTGATCCTCTCATTTCGTTCCATATGTCAACGTTGGATCTTAAGGTTTTTAAATTGTCAACTGTGAATGAAATTTCATTCCAATTTAGGTTTGAACATCAACAATGGAGTGGTAGGGGAAGGCCACTTTTGTGGGTCAATTTATTTGCATGTTCCCTCCTATAATATCATGGGTATCATCATATTTGAGTGTAAGTGTAGAAAACCTTAGCATAAAGTTAGCAATATGAAAATAATATTGGATACTTTCTGACTCTATATGACTTTTATACATTAGTGGGTGATAAATATATTGGGAAACCCACTCGACGTAAAAATAGAGCCCTATTTACAAATTGGAGGAGGTGGTTGGAATCCTTGGATAATATGGGGAAGAAGGAATTGGAAGTCATGGAAGAGGATATTCCGCAACTTCAGTTAGACTCCTCTAGGAAATTATTTTCACACTAGTTATATTGAAAACCAACATTATCACCTCCATTCCTTGGGATTTTTTATGGATTTTCGCAAGCATCTCCATTGGTGGGCGAGGTACAGGCAGTTCTAAACTTGGATTATTTAGTGCCTTATCACATATCTGAAATCATTGGTCAGGCTACAAACAATTATGATATCTATATATACTAAGTTAGGAAAATCTCATAAAAATAGTGAACCTTAATTTCTTCATTTTAACTAATCAAACATGCAAGGTTATTTTAGCCTATTATATGTAATACTAAATTCATTAATTTTAATTATACACTTATTAACAAGTGTGTATAAGAATATAGAGTGTGTTTGAGTGCTACAGTAGATATACAACACCTCTCACTATTCTTAGCATCTCAGTACATTTTCTACTTAACTTTAATATAATAAATCATTTACACCTCAGTGTATCTCATGCAATTTTGTCAAGGAAATTGTCAGAATGGGATATGTTTCAAATAGATTGTCAAAGAAAATAAAATTGTAGTTGGCATAGATAGGGCACTCATATCATATTCCCTTTTTATTTAACCATAATTATTTTTAAAAATAAGCTACAATTACCCGCCAAATAATTTTTTTCTCTAGCAATATTATATAAATTATATAAATTTGAAAGTGAAACTTATATCAAGATTAATGTGATTAATTTTATATATTTATTGTTGTAATAAATTGATTCAGACCGAAGCGAAGTGAAATATTGACTATTGTTTAGCACTATAATTACATATTTCATATCAGCACTAAACATGAAATTTTTAGGGATTAAATGTGAGAAACCTCCACTCTAAAGAGAAAATTCTAAATTTGCAATAAAAGGTGTATAGAAAAAATTTCTACATGGTATCGAAGTATGACGATTTCATTTTTTTTTAACTTGGCTTATCATTTTTTTGAAATATGATGATTTCATTTATTTTATTTTTTTACTTCTCTTATCATTTTTCTAGACAAGATTTTCTTCGCTTTGGGTCCATGGTGGATAATATATACTTTGATTATTGTTGGTAATTTGTATTGTGGATAATAGGTCATTGAAAATTTTTATTAATGATATTGTAAATTGTTTTTAGGTATCCATACAAATGGGAAGGAGAAACAAATGAGAGATTATAATGGGCTTAAAGGTCCAAGATTTAAAGGATAAGTTGATTTTTCTAGCAAATATATATATATATATATATATATATATATATATATATATATATATATATATATATATATTTATTTATTTATTTATTTATTTATTTGATCGTGTTGAATGAATTCCTTCATGTAGAGTTTTTGGTTTTATTAAAGGGGAGGAGATCATTCACGATTCTTTTCGTAATTTCTTACTTACAATAGAGAAACATCTAGCAGAAAGGGACATTGCTCATATGTGATATGAACTATAATTATTTCACAATGACATGGTACTCACATTTATAAATTTGTTTTTGTTTTAGTTAGCCTATGCATCTTATGCGTTGACATAAATATGATCACATATGCTTACTTATGAGTATATATGTGCTTTTGTGCTAAAGTGTGCAATTTTTGCTACAATTACTCATGTTCATATGGCCCAGAAGACATAAGAGGACAACATCCAAACAAATGAAAGGCTCATTTGTAAAGAAGAGGGGATTCCAATTCCATTTTATTGTAAATGTTTTGAATAAGGACCTTGATATAAAAATATTGACACAGAATGCATATGATCATGAAGATGAAGATACTGACATACAATGCATATTGTGACATGGGAACTATGACCTGGGATTTGTGAACTCACATCATCCTAGTCACAACTCCTTATCACTATACTCATTGTATTTCAATGGGAGAGCCTAAGGTCGTGAGTATGTCATCCCATCCCAAATCCCTTCGCTCTAAGACATTTTCATTGGAATTTGGAAATATATGGGGCTGCAATCTTGCGCATACATCATCATGGCACAACTTCCCCTCACTAATCCCCTTTTCCTTGAAATGGGAATTCTCAAAATTGTGATCATGTCATACTGCCCCAGCTATGTTCTCATGACACTTATTTTTATTTTTTTTCACTGAGAACCTGGGCCACAGCTCCATAGAACCTATTAAGCTACCTCTTGTCCAACAGACAGGAAAAAAAATGGCCACACTGAGCTCTCACTTTCTAAGTATTTGGGCTAAGGTCGATGCCACAAACATAAAATTAAGAAAAGTGGAGAACATAAATGCTCATCTTGTAGACTTTGATAATTAATTTGGATAGGGATTCTAAGTAATAAAACTGAGTGTTGAAAGAGCTTTAGTGGGTTATTGGAAAGCATGGCATAAAGTAATGTGATTTTCCAAGTATTTAGCACCTACAATGCACGAGGAGGGAAACATTGAGATTACATTTGTTGATTCCAATATTGCTTCCATAAAATAAATTAATAATTGCGTTATGGTATAATTTGAAAGATGATGCAAGTTTTAAACCCCACAAAGGAAACCTTAGTTAAAAGGTGATTATGTCAACATTTGAAACACTTTCCAAATATATCAATGTTAGATTAAGTAGCTAGATTAATCAACACTTTCTCATTGACTTCATAGGCTCGTTTAATGATGATTAACATTA
Source organism: Pinus albicaulis (assembly GCA_034641835.2). Classification (NCBI taxonomy): domain Eukaryota; kingdom Viridiplantae; phylum Streptophyta; class Pinopsida; order Pinales; family Pinaceae; genus Pinus; species Pinus albicaulis. The sequence goes on along the minus strand of CM076577.1, from coordinate 1,053,181,686 downwards.
TGTATACATCTCAAAAAATGGGGTAACACCTTTTCTTATACTTATCTCCCATAAGGCCTTAAAAATGTTCTCCTTTATTTGTTCCTAAGTTGGTGTCATATAGTCGATTGGTAACCTAGAGCGATTGATGGGCACTCAGGTGAAAATGGATGTAGGGGAGAGGGGAAGGAGGGTGTTCATTTGAGTTTGAAAATGCAAAGGGCATGAAGGTGAAAATGTGGATTGAGACCATCGAATTGGTGTTTAATGCATGGCAGTGTTTCTAGGTGGACATCGAGTCGAATGGGAAAGGTGGTGACAAGAGATAGGCCAATGTTGGTGATAGAAAACATTTATGGGAGAGATAACAATGGTCCATGCTGGTGGTTGATGGAAAACATTTTCAAGGAAGATAATGGAAGAAATCGGAGTTGGATCAGGGGGAGCTCTAATGATCCTCGGCAGATGGTTAGAGACCAGAAAAAGGTGTCGGGAAAGGTGTATATCGTTTAGAGATTTGAGTTGTCTTTAATGCGACTTTTTGGAATTTTTGGTGGATTTTTTGGTCAGAATCTAGCGGAAAATTTTGAGGTGAAATCTTGATTTGTGTTATTTAAACTGGCTTTTTTACTGCATAGATGGATTCAACACCCTGATAAACCCTAGGGCACTTTGATTGTGCAATTTTACCCATAAAACTTGTGATTTCATTGAATCCCTACTGGATTTTAGACACATTAGGTCAGAAAAATCAATCGGAAAAATTTTCAAAAACTCGCATTAAAAACAACTCTTTTGGAGTTTAGCATACACCTTTTTATTTAATATTTACTTTGGGAAAGTGAAAGGAAATTGAATCAAAGGATTTATGGAATATTTAATTCATAACTATGTGTGGTTGTAGTAATGAAACAAAATTATATCATGTGAATGAAATATTTTGCTAATATAAGGAACAAATTGAATTCCATCGTCACATTATGGATGTTTCATAAATGAATAAATGAAAAAAATATCAAAATATCAAAATAAAAGTATAACAATTATAAATAAATAGATAAATTATAACAACTAATTTAATAATTCTAATTTTAATAAAAAATTGAATTTAATATATAATAAAAAAACATTTTGAAACTAAATTTAAAATTTTACATAATAAATCAAATTTATTTTAATAAAATGTATTGCCCCGAGAGGCACTTTCTAGTCCAATATGGTAAAATGTTGTAATTTAATGTCCTGATTAACATTTTGACTCGACCAAATTACATAAAAATAAAATAACATAACATAAATTTAATTATTATATTTATAATTATAATTATAATTAACAACTAAACTAGTTGAGATCCATCTTAACTCCAAATCTACTAAGCACCGAGAGGGATAAAATCACTTGAGATGCAATCCTCTTTTAGATCCAGATTTAAGATGGATCTAGGTTGGTATTTAATTATAAACTATTCACAATCCCGTACTATACCAAACACCATAATACCATAATCTCAAACCTTACATTTTCTAGTATAAATCATCCAATTCTGTGGATAATGATAACATATTATGATTAAAAAAATAATGACCATGATTCTATCATATTTATTATTAATACTAAAATATTGATCAAATAATATAATATATTTTAATAATTTTATTTTATTTTTTTAAGATACATGTTTTGGTTTTTAAGTGAATGTTTATTTTAATAACAAGGCTACAAAAGAGCGGAGAACGATGGTGAGCAAGTCAAGAATTTTCTTGAAGGAGGTGGTGGTGGATGTGTGCCATCACATGCTTAGCCACCTAACCTCTATTTCGGCCAAGGAGTGTCTCCATGGCCAGGGAGTGGAGTTTTTTATCAATAGTGCAAGCAGAATGAATATCTCTAAAGAAATATGTAACCCTAGCATCCATAAAGGTTGGCCAGAAGAATACCAACAACTTTGATGCTTGTCATGTCATGAGTGGACACTAGCTCTACCACGTGAATTCTGAGAAGAATTTAGAGGAAAGGAAGGTATAGAAACTAGAGGATGGTTTGAAGAAGGTTGTTTTGCCTCAAGATTTGGTAAACCTAGGAAGTGTTTCTTGCTGCAGAGCTATTCTTGCATCCATGATGAGGTTATTTCCCCAGATCTAGCGAATTTTATGGTCTTTGTGAGACCATTATTAGGGGTTTCTCTTTGTTTGTAGGTCAAATCCATATATCTCATCACCTCACTTGCAGCCGGGATACAGGACTGAATGGATATCCCATGTGGCAACATTCGACTCCTACATGGAGGTAGGTAGCTTCAATGTCTAAAATCACTCAGCGAGTATGTCATAAATAAGGATGCCTCGATTCATTGAGTGTCAAAAATAAGAGGTGGAAAAAAATTTTGGGGTGCATCCTCTTCCTCCCAACCCAAATCCTTCAAGGATACCCTCAATCCAAGGCCTGCACAACCAATTCCAAAAGAGATCTCTGGGACATCCTTCATTTTAGATCAAGTAGAAAATATCCCATCTATTAAAGTGGATTGTATTCATTTCGAGGATGCTTACAGGATTATTTGATGCATGCCATTACTCGTAGATTTAATGGGTTATGGCCGACAACATTTTTTCTCCAATGGGTGCATCAAACATTGTCCCCAGATACAGATCTATTTTTTTGCTCGAAAGGTTTTTTTTTGGAGTATTTAAAATATCTGAAGGGTTATCCAAGGTTTTTTATGAAGGATATTGTTTTTTGGGCCATGATAGGCTTTTTTCAAAACTTGTTTTGTTGGTTTTAACCCTCTCTCTATGCCAACTACAGTCACTCTAGTTTGGGTAATTTGACTCCCAATTTTTCCCCTTCATTTGCTTCATCTAGACATCTTAGCTTATGTGGGAAACTCACTTAGTTGTTTCATTATATTAGACATAGAAAGGCTTGAGAAGGGTATTGTGACCTTTGTTTGAATATGTGTTGAAATCGACCTTAGCAAATGGTTGTCAAACAAAATCCTGCTCAAGTGGAATAACCTTATCTTTCCGTAACCGGTGGACTACGGAAATACAACATTCTATTGTAGGATATATCAACAACCCAATAATCTCTAGAATGTATGTCCCTCTTCTCAAGGGTTCTCTCCTCCTCTAGATTCCAGGAATAAGTCATGGGTAAGGCAAGATCCAAAAGTTCCAAAAGGAGCTAAGACTTATTTAGCTCACAAGCTAGAAAATGTGTAGTAACAAAAAACTTCTACGACTAAAACAAGTCCTTTTTCCTCAACTCAAGTGTAGAAAATCTCTAACACGGCTATAATACCATGTAGAAATTATATCAGTGGATTCAATCATATCATGAAATTTACTAAATCAAGACACTGAGTCCTTCTACAATATTTGTGGAATATAAAACATGATCGCTCAGTCACATGCAGGTAATTAGAGAAAGAAAATTATCAATCACACAACACAATATGTTATTGGGGAAAGAAACTGCTCAAAACCCCTCTATAATATATTGTACATAGTTAAAGAATCATGAAACAATACAATGCTTTCTCACAATGAGAAAATCATGTACTGTCTTGACTGTCTCACTCTGATCCTGCTCAAAACTTTCTAACAATTTCTTAGGAAAAATTGACCAACACTTAGCCAATTCTTAGCCCTTCCTTAGCCCAACCTTGCTCACACAATCCCTAGGAAATTAATCCATATTAAATAGGATAATCAACCTTCCTTGACTACACAATCCCTATGGAGCCTTCCTCTGACTTTATAATTGCACCAGGGAAGTTCGCCAAAAATACAACTGATAGTTTACTTGTCTTAAACCTTTGTCTCAAATGCGTCCCCATCAGAATTGACATGCATGTAGCTATTAATATTGAATCATTAGCTAATTGGTATATCACTACTTGTGAATTAAATCTATTTTAATTAACTTGATCTTCCACTATCTCATCAATCAATTAGAACTAGTTAAACTGATTTTAACTCAATTAATGTGAGTTAACTGATCACGCTCACACCACACTAGTGCTACAACTGCAACTAGACCCTTTAAATAATATAATCACTCTACATTCCTATCCTTTTACCCTCCACTCGAAATTCTTGAGCTAACTAATTCTATCACACTTAGTTAACTATTAAAAGTTTTTATGAGATAATATTACAATTTACTTTAAATTTAATTAAGGATAATTAAATCAAAAGCCTCACATGGTAACCATTTCTAGGTGCCACTTTCTAGATTTTGTTTCTGGATGCCAATTTCATTGTTTCTTGTTGAAAATTTCAACACTCGCTCTCAACAAGAAAGGAATCAATATATCTCGATCTGGTACCGTTGGAATGTTCTGCATGCAACACTTCTCTATTGTTGTTCGAACATGCAACTCTCCTGAAACTGAATAGCCTCCAAACAACTGAATCAGCATAATGCATATGTCATCAAAGTCTTATGACTGCTACTAGCTACTGCACATGTCTACTGGACTCACTACATTACTTCTGACATCTGCATATGTGCTCTCTGCACTGCTGCCAACTCTGATTTGTGCTCTAGTATCTGACACTTGTCACTTAGATTTATGTCTTCCTGACATCTGACTGCATCAATCTATCTGATCCTTCCTACTATTGTTGTACTGTGGCATCCTCGTAGCCAGGTTCGATCCATGAGACACACCATCTCAATGGACCCTGCCCAAATTTCGTCTTGGGATTATATCTGAACATCGCCCCACCTCACACCTGGAGGTATAGCTTCATGTACTCCCTTTTCCCATCTGGCTAAAAATTTCCCCCTCTTGGAGGTCTCTTCTTGAGTGGAATCTTCCACTCGGTATCCTCTCTGCTTCTCCAATTGTGGCTTCTCCAGGACCTTCTGAGACTGATAATGGGGCTACATGTTGAAAGATAATTTCTCCCTCTCGACCACCAAGTCATTAACCATTGCTTTTCTCCTCAAAGCCTTGCATGCATCCTCAACCTCGAGAGCATACAGGTTCTTGACTCTTGAACCGATCTACTTCACCTTTCCCGTGGCTATGTGTTTATGGAAAAAAATTCCTTTTCTAAACATCACCTCATAACCACGGTCTTCCAATACCGCTACGGAGACAAGATTCTTCCTAAGGCCTGGAACATACAAAACATATGCCAATCTGAGAGGGGAGCCAAACCCCCTCTAAAAGGTAATTGTACCTATGTCGGTCATGCTATACCTCCCATCATCTCCAAACTCTATGTTCTGTTGGAGGTCTTTCTCCTCCAAGTCACTGAAGATATCTCTATTCCCCATCATATAGAATGAGGCATCGTTGTCTATATACCACATGCATCCCATCGAAGTGTTGGCCATGCATGAAATGAGAGTAAAATCAAGCTCGAACTGTGAATCCAATGCTTCACCCGTTGCAACTGCAGGCTCATTCTCTCTTGCCTTCTTGTGTGGACAATTCGAAGCATAGTGTCTATGCTCATGACAGTGAAAACATCTGATCTTGGACAAGTCTCTCTTGCCCTCTTCGCCTTGGGATTTATTTCCCTTGGCCTTCTTATTTTTTTACCACTAATGCACAATCTTCTTCTTTGTTTGTGTTGGAGGTCCCATCTCTGGTGCTCCGCCTTATCTCTTCTATTACCAAATCCAACCATAGTCGCTCCCAATCTGGTAACGTCTCCCTCCCATTCACAGAGTCTTGGTAACTATGTCAGATCTTGGGAAGGCCTAGAAGTGCTAGGCTCACCAAGTCATCATCAGCTACAGTCACACCAACACTTCCAAGCTCTTCTCTACAGTGAGTGAACTTCACCAAGTATGTTGGTAGCGTCTCACCCTCCTTCTTCTTGATATTTCTGAGCTTGTCCTTCAGCGCGTACTTCCTTTCGTCGATGTTGTTCTGAAACAGATCTGTCAAGGCCTTCCACATAACATATGGAGTCGCCTTCCCATGGAGACTCGAGACAATATGATCTCGTACTCCCTCCAGCAAGATCCTCCTTGCCTTTGTTACCTTCTTCTGCCATGAATCAAGAAGTTGGACATCTGCTGCTATGAGCTTGGGAATATCATTATCTATGAATTCCTTCAACCCATTGTCCTCCAAAACTACCTCCATCATGTCCTTACATGCAATATACTTCGAACTGCCCTTGAGTGCATATTCGAGTCTCAGGTAATTGAAAGACATATTGATCTGCTTCTATCTCCAAAGAAAGTATTTTCAAATTTTAATATTATTGAACACAAACTCAATTTATTCTCCACTATTATGATTCCTGGCGCTCTGATACCATGTAGAAAATCACTAACACAACTATAATACCATGTAGAAATTATATCAATGGATTCAACCTGATCATGAAATGTACTAAAGCAAGATATTGAATCCTTCTACAATATTTACAGAATATAAAACATAGTCACTCAATCACATGCAAGTAAGAGAAAGGAAATTATCAATCACAAAACACAAGATATGCTCAGGGAAAGAACTTTCTCAAAACCCCTCTATCATATATTGTACATAGTCAAAGAATCATGAAACAATACAATGCTTTCTCACACCGAGAAAATCTTGCACTATCCTGACTGTCTCACTCTGATCTTGTTCAAAACTGTATAGCAATTCTTAAGCAAAATTGACCAACACTTAGCCAATTCTCAACCCTTCCTTAGCCCAGCCTTTCTCACGCAATCCCTAGGCAATTAATCCCTATTAAATAGGATAATAAACCTTCCTTGACTATGCAATCTGTATGGAGCCTTCCTATGACTTTATAACTGCACCTGGGCAGTTCGCCAAAAATATAATTGATAGTTTACTTGTCTTAAACCTTTGTCTCAAATGGGTTTCCATCAGAATTGACATGCATGCAACTATTAGTAGTGAATCATCAGTTACTTGGTAGATCATTACTTGTGAATTAAATTTATTACTTGGTAGATCACTACTTGTGAATTAAATCTATTTTAATTCACTTGATGTTCCACTAGCTCATCAATCAGTTAGAACTAGTTAAATTGATTTTAACTCAATTAATGTGAGTTAAATGATCACACTCACACCACATTAGTGCTACAACTGCAACTAGACCCTGTAAATAATATAATCACTCTGCACGCCTATTCTTTGACCTTCAACTCGAAATTCTTGAGCTAACTAAGTCTATCACACTTAGTTAGCTATTACAAGTTGTTATGAGATAAGATTGCAATTTATTTTTAATTTAATTAAGGATAATTAAATCAAAAGCCTCACATGGTAGCCATTTCTAGGTGCCATTTTCTAGATTTTGTTTCTGGATGCCAATTTCACTGTGTCTTGTTGCAAAGTTCAACATCAAGCAGATGCAGGGACATATCATCATGCATATGCCTAGATCCATCCCTCAAATGGAGACGCACAAGATACAACTATGGTTTTGGCTTGGTCAATGAGTGGCCACAAATGCTTCCATGAATTAGATCACTCAGTGGCAATAACGAAGCAAGTAGAAAAACCTACAGGTTTGGAATTGGACCAAGAAAATGCAATTATTGTCTTCTCTACATTTGTTCCTGGTAACTCCTCTAACAGTTTGACTTTTTTTACTAGGAAAGTAGTAAAAAAAATGGCATTATCAATCGTAGGTCAGTTAGTTAAAAGTATTGGCATTAACAGTAATAAGTTAGTTAGTTTTCATGTAAACGCAGGTTATCTTGTCTTTTGATATTGGATTTGATTGATATTCCCAAGCCAACTTTCTCTGTAAAATGTAATGGATTGATAAGAAAGTAATGTATTTTTTTAATTAAAAAAAAAAAAACAAAGTTAGAAACCATTACATTAAAATTTATCATATCATTTATAAAAAATAAATTTAGATAAGAAGAATCATAATAACTTAATATTTTTTATAAAAATAAAAAGAAATTAAGATAAATAATTTATCTTCATTATCACAAAATTTTGCATATATTACTTTTAATAGGAATAAAAAAAATGCATTGAGTAAATTCCCTTCGTAAAAACAAATGAGATCAAAACGTCTATCCATATAATATAATTAGGTAATTGTGTGAATTAATGAGTGAGCTAGTAAAATCTAACTATTACCTTATTTTCAAATAAAAAAGCTATAGATTAAATTTGAAAAGTTTTTAATTTTTTTGGACAATATTTTTTGGTTGATTTTGTTCTAAATTTGTCTAGATTTTTTTTGGAATTGTAAATTTGATATATACGATCTGCACATTTCAAGTGTCCAGGGGTTTTAGAACACGGTGAATCCATTCATGTATTCAAAAACACATTTTAAACAACAAAAATACACAATCCTACTAATATGTTTATCACCAAATTACAGATAAATAAATATAAATGATTGATATTCGACTACGTAATGAAAAGATAATTTTATGGAGCTTAGTCTAACTAATAGACAAAATTACTCTTTTTAGACATTTTTTCTAGTCAATATAGATTTTTAAGAATCATAATTTTAAACTATTTAATTTGCTATATATATATATATATATATATATATATATATATATATATATATATTCCATGAACAAACATAATAATGTAAAAGGGAAAAATGGTTTTTTCTTTATTCATTAGGAATCAAAACGAGCACATATATTAGTACAATTTATTGACAAAAGAACGTCAGTGACAAATAAACATAGCAAAAAGTTGTAAAGACCTCAAAATAAACATAGTATACGTCCCTTGATCTTAGGTACCTCCTTTCCACTTTTTACAATGCTCGCCTGATTTCAAACTTCAGTTTCTCTTAATATCAAATGGCCCACGAAAAAACATACGCTGTTTTGTCAAATCACAACCGAAATGTATTTTGCTTTTCAAAATTTCTTTGCGGAAAAAGGAAAATTGAAAGTTATTATATGCAATGATAAAATATCGTCGTATTAGATTTATCAAGTTTTTTTGGAGGGATTAAATTTCTTTTCACTCTAAAAAAAGTTTACATACAAAAAAAATTGATCTTTTCTAACACTTGCTAGATTGAAATTAAGATAAATTTACACTGATTTAATTTCTCTCTTTAAATAGGCTACATTCCACATGAATACCATGGGTCAATATTATGAGCCATTTTTATTTATTTTGTTATTTTTATTGATTTCTATTTTATTTGTACCAAATTAAAATGTTTACATTATATTACATTAATCTTTTTTATTTTATTTTATTTTTTTAATTTAATTTAATTTCTATTTTTATGCAATTTAACTTAGACAAAATGTTAAACATTACGTTACAACATCACTACCATTAATTTTGTTTACTTTTTTTAAAGATCTAAATCTTATTGTGAATTTTCTTGTATAATATGCATTTTTGTTACAATTCTAATTTTGATGAAATAAAAATTCTATAATTTTTATTTTTTTGGGAGATTTAAGTTAACTTTTAAAAGTCTAAATTTTTAGAGCAATTATTTATGAGTAATGTTTTTAAGTGAAACTCTAATTTTGAAAAAATATCATTGAAAAATGGAAATGTTACCAATGGCCCTTTTCCCATGCCATGATAGATTCATTTTTGTAATACCATAAATCATCATAATTGTTAACTTCAGACTAGGCTCAAATTCAATCTTATTAGATGCTATAAACTATAGATTTTAAGATGACTAATCTACAAGGTGGTCATTCAACCATAATAATGACTTTATCAATTGATGGGTTTCTTCTCCCCAGAAAAAAAAAAAAAAAAAACAAGACAGAGAGAGCTTGTATAGAAATCAAGGACCATGTAAATTAAAATAATACAAAATTTTAGAACTACCATATATATATATATATATAAAGTTTGGCACGACTACATCTTCATGATGTCCAATATATCACCCTGATGGGGGCAGGGAATTGAACCAATGACTTCACATCAAGGAGTGTCTTAATAGAGCACCCGGTCACCATTTATCCAAGACACCTTCGACTATATATATATATATAATAAAAAATAATAAATAAAAATAAATAAATAAATAAATAAAAAACCAAGAAATATAGCAATAAACATAGTCAAATTAGCGTAAATTGATCCATTAAGATGAAATTTTTTATTCGTCCTTATCCAGGTTCAAACCCCACTATGTGACATCCTTAATCTCTTTATAAGCCAATTGTTTACTATTAACATAGCCTTGAGTCATAAAGAATTTCGTTTACCATAGGTGCCATCCTCAAAATGAGAAGAAGTAGCCAATGGGTTTCCTTGGAAAATGTTGTCACATACCCAACCCACAAAACCCTATTAGGAAGGTAGGGTAATAAATTTGTCTTCTTAATTTTCTTTCTTAACATGAATCTAAAGCCACTTCTAAACTCATTGATTTATGCTACACATAAATAGATTTCTAATGGATGTATTCTTGCTTAATTATGAGCTTTGAACAGGGAGTTAGGCCTTCTCAATTTCTTTATGCATTTTTTGTTTTACTTAATGATGTCATCATGCCTACGAGGCACACGATCCCATGTGGCATCATATAGTGACACATCAACTAATGTACAACATTTTCATACTTTCCAAAATTTTGACGCAATTATAAAAATTTTAACCCATGTGACATATTGCATCCTCAAAATTTATCTCAATGTGCCAAACAAAATCGCATATTGGAATACATCACATCCCAAAGATTTTCTACTATGCAATTTATCATGCCATAAATTTTTATGGTGTGACACCTGAGAAATTTTTCCTCCATGCAATAAGGAATCATTTCTCCCATTATCAGGTTACAAAACACTTTCTTTTCCTACAAAAAGGGAGGCTCATTGCCTTTATCACATTGCATGGAAGTTTCCTTTCTTGTAGTATATTGCACCATCAATTTTTATAGTGTGATATGCCACATCACACCAAATTTAATTTTTGTGCGATGCTCAACTTTCTTCCTGCTTCTCCATATTCTTCCCTTCCTCTTCTTCTTCTTCCTTCTTATTTTTCCCTTCTTCTTCTTCTACTCAGACATGTCATGTGAAGCCTAAAACAATTTAGGTGTAGTATATTGCACCAAAATAAATTTAGTGTAATACATCACTCATCCAACCTTTCTTTTGACTCAACAATAGAAGACTCTCTAAGTAAAATGTGTAGCCTTTCCTTTCCTCTTTTTTGTATCATGACTTTTTAATTTTTCTATCATGTGATGTATTTTGTCATAAAATTGATGACACAATATGTCGCATAATTTAACTCTTAAGGATGTGGTGTATCACACCACAAACATTTGTGGTGCAATACATTACACCATGAGAAAATAATCTTCTCTTAACATGTCACTGAACCTCCAAATTTTCCATGTCTAAGTCCCCCTTCAAAAGTGATCTTTTATCTGTCGCATGAAGATTTTATTTTTGCAATACACACTATATAACACAAATATTTTCTTTCTGCAATACACAATATATCACAAAAAAAAAATCTTTGTTCAATACACACTATATCGCATGAATATTTCATCATGTGATATGAAAAATTCCTCTAATTTTTCCTTTAGAAATATTTCTAAGTTTTTCTAAGAAAACTAGCTTCTACTTTTCATGATAAATTGAGAAATACACCTTCTCTTACGCAGATTCCTTCAACTTATATGAGGGAAAGGAAAGTTCATAAGCCTTAAGCTTCATCACTCACTTACTTTTGATTGCAAGTCAGATTTTGTTGAACCCATAGCGACCGTTCAAATAAATAAAAGAAAAAATGAAAAAAATGAAAAACCAATACTTGCGATATTGAGCTTATTCTTCCCACCTTGCTCTGAAAAATAAAGTTACAAAAGCTAGGTGAAATCACAAATCCAATGCATCCACTACATTATCTCATCAAAATCATCAAATCTCCCCTTATTTTTTGTTATAAATCAAAACAAGGTTATGTCTATCATCTTAGAAACATATGTTGGAATCTTGGTCACTATATATGGCCCATGTTTCTAAGATGATAGAGTTAAGGAAACTCTCAGTCATTGTAGCTAACAACTATTTGCAAACTTTTGCATGTCAAAGATTAATATGGTCAAATTTTATCACTATGATTAAAGCTAAAGGTGATAAATTATTTTAGTATAACTTTAAGGTTTCCACATTGTATTATAGACGTGCATTAAGTGGAAAAAAACAATTTATTTTGGAGAGTTCTTCATTTCTCGTGAGGTAAATTTTTGATATGATTCACTCAGTTTTTCAAGATTATAATGATTAGGTCATCTTAAAATCAAAATAATTGGGGGGGAATTTCCAAATTTAAAGTCCCCATCAATCAAGTGGAACTATAACTACCAACAAAATTCCTATGGCATTTGGGTAATTATTTCCATGGAAAACTACCCCTATATTATATGCATTAGATTATAGGTTTTTATGGAAGAAAGTGATACATCTGTGATTGTTGAATCATTAAGGGTATTTGTTTAAAATTTGAATTTAGGATAAAAGATCATTATTATGTGACTTGATTAGTATATATATATATATATATATATATATATATATATATATATATATATATATATATATATATATATATATATATATATATATATATATATATATATATATATATATATATATATATATATATATATACAGGCATATCATATAGAACCTGAGGTAAAGAGTCTAGAGGTGAATTTTTTCCCTGGGGAAGTAGAATTAAAATACTCATGGGGTTATGAATGGTTTCCAACAACCAAATAGGAACCTTTTCCTTGTACCAAGGACTACTCTAGGATTGACAGTTGAATCATAGTAATAATCTAATTATTAGAAACTCTCATCTCACCATTCAACATGTGGTGATTTTTCCTCTCCCTCAAACTTAAAATTAGACCTAATTTTCAAAAGAATCTAGTCTTTGCTGAAAAAATTGAAGTCTTTTTCAACCTATCATATTCTTTAGATTAAAAACAAGCCTGGTTCATCTCCTTGCTAATCAAGTAACAACCTTGGGTTATCGAAGCTATCCTAGTAAATGAGAGGGAGGATTTCTCAATTATTCTTTAATGTCATGGTTAAGAGAAAAAGGAATGTTGGGTGTATGTCCCACATGCTTAGGACACACATAAGCACACATGAAAGGGTAATAGATTTCCTTCGATATATAAAATGGATGAACTATATGTAATTTCCCTCTTTCCAACATTTGGGCGAGTATGGAGTAGTTCGATTGAACTCTACATGTGGAAAATTAACCTAGTTGTAATTATTTATAAAGATGGAGTTAGTAGGTGCATGAAAAGGAAATTTGTATGCTTACTCCTAGGTAGTCATGGTAGCAGATTTTTAGTAAAGGTGATGCAACTCCCCAATGGTTTGGGAGGTGTAAGCTCATCTCTTCAATGAATTGTATTGTTGAGTGCACCAACCTTGATGAGATTAAGCAAGACAAACATTATCTCCCTAATGTGCGATAAGGAAAGCAATAAATTACAATCAAAAGTGTTAAGAGATGTGATAGTTGGAATTAGGTTGGTGACTTATAGGTGGATATGGTGGTTAATGATGGTGATCCTCTCTTGTTGTTCCATATGTTAGCATGGAATGTGAAGGTTTTTTCATTGTGAACTGGGAATGAAATTCCATCCCAATTCAGGTTTGAGCTCCATCAGCAAAGTGATAAGGGAATGCCAATTTGATGGATCAATATATCTTCCTTTTCCCTCCAAGAAGATCGTGGGTATTATCGACTTTGAATGGAAGTGAAAAACACCTTAGGGTAAATCTAGAAATCTGGAAAAAAAACAGAAAATGGTAATTGTTACACGGAATTTTAATCTGCAGATAAATCAAATTCCTTAAGTGCGGTTTTTATCACTTAGAAAAACAGGTGAAAGATAACTACTATTTTCTCTAAAACAAGCAGATATACAAAAATGAGAAAGAGCCTACTTGTGATTCTTTTTTCTCTCCTTCTCCTTTTTTCGTTGTTGTTGTCGCTCTCAATCCAACTCAAGTCACTAGATCGATTCCTACAAACACAAACAGAGAACAGAAAACAACATACAATATACAAATATCTACTTATCTTACTCAAGTCAAACCGATTAGATCTGAAATACATACATCATTAAAGAATACATTGCACAAGAAATATAGACATATGTATGGGGAAATCAATATCAATCTTTATTAAAGAGTAGGAGGAGAAGATTACAACCCATGGATCGATTTTTCGTCAACTTGCTCCAAATTCATTCCAGCCTCATCACATCCAACATCATCTCAGCAACATATCAATACTTTCACTCTCTTATCAAATAAGAATCCAATACAATAAATTTGCACAAACTTATTCCTCCCTAGCACTAGGATGAGTGCTCAATTTATATAGAAACTGATGGTAGTTTCTCAATGAATGACTTTCTAGTAATAAGTAAGACATGTTTCCAAGTTCAGACATGTTAGATGGACACTTGGATTTGAAGTATGACACCTATGGACTCTTCTAGAAGGCACTGGCCATGTGGAGATTCCTGGAATAATGAGAATTCCACTCCCAGGTGACCAACGCACTCTTGAATGTCGGGAAGTGCACTGTAGTGCACCCTTGCATGGAGGAATTGGAATTGCAACGCATTTAGTCCCTTGTAGAGGAGCATTGGTGAGTGAGTGGGTCATATAACATATACTTCAAACCTTGGAAATATCACAATAGAAGCCATGAATCAAATGTTATTCACTTAGGGCATATAGCAACTAATATTAAGGGGATGATAGACCTTATTTCATTGGTCATGGGGATGATGTCCAGTTTGACCAGGTCATGGGGGATGATTCCCAAATTGACCTATAACAGCTTCCCCCTAAAGCATGAAGTCAAAATAATAATAGTATTTGGATGAAATGCTTTACGATGTGATGAGTAGGAACTAAAGTGGATGGTGACCTACATCAATATTGCAATACATTACATCATGATATATTTCACCTTGATCATGAATTTTTGAGGGAAGCATTCCCATGCTCAACACATAAACTATCTAATAACATGTACATAATTCAGAAAGTCGTCTACATTGGAATTTTTCCCAATATAGACATGTCTACATATATAGGCCCATGTTCAGATGATGATATGTATGTAAAGCCATCGTACAGATGATGTGTACAAAAATCCTGAAATCGCAGCCTGGATGGATGAAACAAGATCTGGGGTCTTCTTATCTCGTTCACTCGATCATTCAGGTACAATTCTAATGATGCGAATATATGATTTGAATTCAAACAATGTAAGACATCGTCTAATTACCATCCAATGATGTGAGTTGTTTACAGACGCGAGAAAACCACCATTGATGTTAATGGCTCTCAAGGTACTTCAATACAATTTGTAAGGCGTGAATAGATGATTTGATGTCGAACGTCAAACAAAATCTTTCGGTCAAATTTTTGGAAGTGAGAAACTTGTCGATGATATAACAAGCCTCAGGGCACTGGAAGATGTTTCTAAGTAAACTTGCTAGATGATGAGATGATGTCAACAGGAAGCAACTTTATTGTGAAATGGGAGTTACCGATTTTGGAGACAAAAATGTGACTTGATATAGCAATGTTCATGGATGACTGTCATGAAAATGAAGGTTTATGAGCATTGTAGAAGGATGAGGATTCATTGGATGACTTCTCTTGAATAAATCAATGACACTGAGATGAGTTGGCAGTATTGACCCAAACCGAAGTGAAGGTATGATGAACCATAGGTATGATGAACCGTCAAGAAGATTACCCAACCCAAAAGTCACGATGATGGAGTGAAAGTGTCATGTTCAAGAGCGACCTGCTACCATAAAGTGTTATGTTCTTTTTTCCAATTTTTTCCCTGATCATTTGTTCACCAATACCTCTTTATTTTTTAACAAGCTTGAGGAGGGTAACATATGCTTGATATATAATTCAACATCGCTATTTAATAATTTAATGAGTATAACGATAATTGAATCTCGATTCTTTCCATGATCAACAAGTCCGTCACTATTTTATGTTTTAGCGAGCCTAACGACAGTGACAGCCCAATCCTATTTCATATTAAGAGAGTTTGAAAAAAGAGGAAAAAAGAAAACTCCATGAGTCCTTTTTCCTAAATTTGTCACTCAGGTCCAAAAAAGTGTAAAATGATACCTGAGAAAACCTCTTAGCCATTTTCGACTAAGGTTTTCCTTTTTCGTAAATAATCTATCTCAGTCCAAAAAAGGGTTAAAATTATACTGAGTAGATTTCATTTCATTTACTTTTACGAGCTCGAAAAGACAATTGATCGGCAATCTTTTCACATTATCGGAGTCTGAAAAGAGCTAAAAGAATACTCTAGGGGTTCCTTTTTCGCCATTATTGAATCTCGAAAAAAAAGGATAAAAGTGTGCTTCAATTCCTTTTTCATTTTTATCAAAGCTTGAAAAATAAGGAAAAATTATGCTTTGTGGTCAAATCATTCTTGAATAAGTGTGCACAACTAATCTGCTATATCAGCTGTAAAACCTATTCAGAAAACTATCAAACTGACTAAAAATACTTGTTTCATAGCAAAAATGAATAAAAACCATAGTCACAGCATTAAATATGATTCAAAATAATCAAATTGACTAATTAAAAGAGTTTTTTCCATTCATTTTTACCATTCCAATGTTACCATTTGAAAATTAGGAGCTCTGAACCAGTTTTTCCCCCAAACTTCAGTGGTTTATTGCAACAATTCCTGTGGACGATTTCTCTTCTCGTTCGATCCAGGTTGGAGTTATGAACCTTCTCTTTCCTTTAGTATCATTTATTTTGCATTTCATGGTAAAATTTTATGGTTTTTAGCCCCTTAGGGTAAATCTACTACGCTTAGAGGAAAATGCGCCCTTGAATGTCGAAAGGTGTGTTGAAATCCACTGAAATTGAAGGCCAGATGCACTACAATGCTCTGTCCCTTGACCTAGGGTGCTTTGGGTGCAATTATAATTTTTGTTTCTTTCTCTGTGCCCAAAATTTCCCACGTTTTTTGCATGAAATGGATCCTAATGAAGCTTATGATTGTGTTTCGAGTATTCATCAGATCAAAATGATGATTACATGGAGAGAAAGAGAACATGAAGAACAAAATATGATTTCCCTAAACGATCCAGATATAGTAAGAGCCCTGAGAGATTGCGGGTTCCTAGAATACTTCAGACTATCAGGGATGAGGCAACAAATGGAACTATTGGAGTTCCTTGTTCGTTCATGGGATCCGTTACTACAGGATTTTCACATTGGGGACAAAGTGCACCCAATATTAGTGGAGGAAATTTATTTTCTCACTGGATTATCGAGGCAAGGTTCTCCCATTTCTCTTTCTGGATCTTCTCTTGGAGGAGATATAGTGAGAGATTACATATTCCAGCACTGCCATCCAGGGACTGAACCAAGTAAGGATGGGAAAATAAACATCCGCGATGTATGTGATTCGCCTTTAAGGACCATCCTATTTACTATCGCAAAACTTTTCGGTTCTACTACACTACATGTGGAAAATAGATCATACATGCAGTATGCACTGGAGTGTTTAAAACCAACAGTATTAAATTGGGCTGAAGTCGTTCTCTTTCAGATGAAAGAACAACTTACCAAAGAAAAGGGAGAAAGGAAGAATAATTTCAACTGTGGGTCGATCCTGATTTCATTTGCCTTAGTGCGGATTCCATTGATCCAACCACAACATCTTACACTAGGCATCTCTGGCCCTAGAGATCCACAGATGCAGAGATGGGTTGAATTGATGGCTAGACATGTTGGTCAATCGACCATTGTATTCTCTACTGCATTCTTCGCATGGTTCAAACGACAGATGATCACCATAGATCAGTATGCATACGCAGGCATATATTTCCGAGGAGATCCAGACTTGATTCTACCAGACGACACTCAATGGAGTGCAATTGGTAAGAATGTTTTGACCATTTTTTTTCTTTTTCTAAGGTTTCTACATGTTTTTGTATTTTGATTTTTTCCAAGACTAAAACAAAGTTTTGATGTATGTAGATGTGGGTTGAGTTCGACCAGTGGGTCAGCCAGAGCAGGGATCAGATGAGCCAGTAGAGAGGGTTATCAGGAGAGAAGTCCTTCGGGATTTAGATATGACCGAAACTCTTGCTCAGCTATAGCAGCACGTGAAGGGATTGACTCTCGGTATTCCAGATTGTCAGATTGAAGAGTTACCTATGAGACTGTAGCACCACACTATTAGCATTCCTAACCGTTGGATGCGGTTATTGCGTAGGATAGCTAGATCAGTAGCTTGTTATCACGAGCATCACTAGTTTATTTTGACATTTTGCATACATTTTGAGGTCAGATGACCAATGTGTCTTGGGAAAAAAAATTTAAAAACCTATAACTATCTATCTATTTGTTTTCAGTGTTTTCCTATGTTTATTGTGCAATCCTATTCAATTATGTGATGTGAATTGAAAATATGTCTTTACATGTGTTGAAAATGTCTGTTTAAAACATAATTCGCTAAGAAATCAGTTAATGTGTTCAAATTTCTGGAAATGTGTTGATATTGAATGAAATCAAAATGTCTTTCCAAAATTCAAACTCATAGGAACATACGATGCAGTGTTGGATTTCGAATAGTATAAACACTAGTAAGTTGCAGTACAACAAGTTGTGAGACTAACCTAATGATGATGCGGTTAATACCAAATGAAATGGCATCAAAGAGAAGTTCAATCAACGAACTATACTCAACAATATTGTTTGTGGATCAAGCGATACAAATCCCTTGAAAACTCACTAACTCGTCGCTCAGAGCGAAAATGGCTCATGTTGCAGAGGATAGATTCTGTGTACTACGACTAGCACCATCAGCATACCCAACGAACGGTTCCAAATATTTAGACGTCTGCAATGAAATGTAAAGTGGATTACTAACTTCAATAAAACTCTAGAAAAACAAACTAAGACAGCAAAGGCAAATCAAAATAATATATACAATATAATACAAAATTTTACTAAGCTCATGTTTAAACATAGTAACATTTGAGATAAACCCCATTTCGAGGTTGCGCCAATGGAATTACATCATAATCTACTAACTCATAGGCACCCTTATAAAGAACTCTTTTGACAATATAGCGGCCATGCCATAACAGCTCAAATTTTCCTTTACCTATTACATCATCTTTCTAATCATAAAGTAAGACCAGGTCACCCTCTGAGAAGATGCGAGGTTGGACATGTTGGTCATATTGTGCCTTGATTAATCTCTTATGCGCTTTGTTGGACAATGTAGCTTCATGATGCG
The DNA here is from genome assembly GCA_034641835.2 of Pinus albicaulis. NCBI lineage: Eukaryota > Viridiplantae > Streptophyta > Pinopsida > Pinales > Pinaceae > Pinus > Pinus albicaulis. The sequence goes on along the minus strand of CM076577.1, from coordinate 1,053,162,427 downwards.
TTTCATGAAGATGGATGAGTTTAAAAAGACATGCTTCTTCAGTAGAGGTGTCAGGTAACAAGTCAACATCGTGTTTTAGCGACAGTATTTGACATTGGATAGGCAAGATAGCTTCCAGACCATACACCAATTGAAAGGGGGTAAATCCGGTTGCATTCCTCACCGAGGTTCGGTACGCCCACAAATACGAGTACAGGATCAAATGCCAATTTTGTTTATGAACTCCTATCATTCATTGAAGCATTCGCTTAAGAATATTGTTAATAGCTTCAACTTGTCCATTGGATTGTGCATAATAAGGAGTAGAACTATCATGAAACAGTCCTAATTTTGCATTCAACTCATTCATCATGTGACTGTGAAAATTCTTACCATGATCTATTACTATAGCCTGTGGAACACCAAACTGTGAGAAGACATGATTGAAAAAGAATAATGCAGTTTTTTCGCCTGTGTTATTGAATGTAGGCATCGCTTCGGCCCACTTGGTAAAGTAGTGTATTGGGACAATAATATAACCATGCCCCCCGGATGAACGAGGGTTGCAAGTCATGAATTCAATGCCCCATTTTGAAAATGGTCCCACAGCGATAACATGATCCATCGGCGATGGAGGCTTGCAGATTTTACGATCAAATATCTGGCACGCATGACAACTTATGACAGTGAGGATGTAGTCGCGAAATATGGTAAGCCAAAAGTAACCAACGTGGAGTATCTTCTGCGTGGTAGTGTATCCAGCCAAGTGTCCACCACAAGCCCCATCATGAAAATCATTTAGAACCTTCTCGGCCTCCTCATGAGTGATGCACCTTCTTAAAATCTTATTGACACCACGACCATAAAGTGTATCGATGACGATTAGATAATCTTTGGCTTGGTATCGAATACGTCGTTGTTGAGAGTGAGAGGTATCGTGCTGAAAATTTTGGGTTTGGAGATAAATGATAAAATCCCCATACTAAGGATCAGATGATTTGATTAGAAACAGAGACTCGTCAGGAATTTATGGTTCTGATGTAGTAGCAGTACTATCAAAGGGAAGGTCACAGAGAAGCTCAGTCAAAAATAAAGACTTCTCTGACTTGGATTTGATGAATTCCAAATCAAACTACGGTAAAATTATGATCCATTTTGAATATTTCCCCCCAACAATTGACGTGACAGAATGTAAGTCATGGGGTTGCAATCTGAAATGACAATGGCCTTCCGGAGCAGGATATAATGGTGAAATATTTAGACAGCTTGAATGACTACCAAGGTGATATTTTCGACGTACGAATACTTGACTTATGTATCATTGAGATTACGAATCAAGTAATATATCATATGTTCTATCCCATCTTCTTTTTGGACCAATACCATAGCAATGGTCATATCAGATGCAAAGATATATAAGAAATAATCACTCCAATAATTAATGGGGGAATACATTAATGACACCTGGACAAGTGTATCCTTGACAGCATCAAAAGAAGCTTGCACAACCTTATCCCAATGGAAGGGAATCCCCTTTTTCAAGATATGAGTAAATCCTTTAGCCATTTCGACGTAGTTGGGTATGAACCTCCTTAGGAAGTTAGCATGTCCTTGAATTTTCTGTAACTGAAGTAAATTTGATGGCACAGAAAAATTAAGAATGGCCTGGACCTTCAATGTGTCGATTTGAATTCCTTCTTTTGAGATGATGAATCCTAGCAAACGACCAGAACCAACACAAAACACACATTTGTGTGGATTGAGGCATATTTTGTAGTGTCGGCAGCGTATAAAGATAGCTCTCAAATGCATCGGGTGATCAGTCCAGTTTCATGAATGCGCGGGTAAATCGTCTAGATAAGGTTGAACAATGTGCTTGATCAAGGTAAATTTTAAGAAACCCCCCAAATTTATATGTATAATAAATGGGTGAATCCCCAATGTATATAGAAAAATGTATAGGCTGTTTTTTCATTAATATAATATACATATATAATTTTTTGGCGAATCTTTCACTAAATAATAAAATTTTCTTAAATATTGGCAAATTTTTCACTAGGTTATAAAGTATTGAAAATTATTGATTAATCTTCTAAAAAATTAGAAAACACTATAAAATATTAGTGATTCGTTACCAATGTATAGAAACATATGTGATAATAAGAAAAATATTTATTTAAAAACTATGATATACAATTTTCCATGTTTTGGAAAAGAAAATTCATGGGTAATGTTGCTCTAGGTTCTTGTTATACACTATTGAAAATATTTTTTCATGTCTTTATTATGTTTTACCACAAATGTCTTATCACATCCCAAGGGGAAATTAATTGGAAAGGCACCCCTAAAGGCATGTGATGTTGAACCAAATAAATTCTTTTGCTCAAACTTGGTCTTTACGCATCTAGATAACCCTGCCATATTCTATGTAATTCATATTCTTTAGACTTCACATGAAAATAAGGTCTATAAATAGCTATATCAAAATCATGAATATTTACATAAAATTATTTGGTTTTCTTATACATCACTTTTCTAAAAGGTAGATACTTCTCTAATTCCTCAAGTTCAAATAAACCAACAACTTTAAAATATTCTGTTTCATCATAATATTTAGGGTTTTCACCTACTTTTGGATCATATCTATTGTAGTAATTGTTGCAATTTATTCTACAGTTAACAACTCTAATAATGTTGACTTGGTAAAAAATTATTTGAAATCACACAAAATAAAAAATGAGAATGAATGGAAGATGAATATGCATTGAAACTTAATTTCCTACACGATGAAAAAAAGGTAATAACACAAACTCATTAAAAATATACAATGGGTGAGTTAAAAAATTTAACACAAATATAAAAAATAGTCTATGCATGTTCATTACTTGGAATAATATGTCACAAAACAACGATCATCAAGGGGCTTTTCATTTCAAGAATAGTACTACACTAAACAATCTATCGTTCTCAAATAATTACATGTGATGCTTTTTTTATTGGTATCAAAGTATAATTGCATTAGATGAAGCTCGTTTTCCTCTCTTAACAAACAATAAGTATTTTTAAAGAAAATATAAAATAAAATAGTAGATTCTAAAAGGTGAATATTCTTTTGTGACACCACATCGTGAGAGGAAATAAAAATAAAAATAAAATAAAACATATACTTCGATAATCAAATATATAAAGAAAATAATAGTAATTATGGAAAACATATTGAATTCATAGACAATAAGTGAAGTCATATATTAATCCTAATACCATACCAGTCTCAAATGAACATGACAAAAAAACAAACAAAATATATGTTTACTCAACAAAGGTTTTTAATTTTAACCGAACCCCTTAAAACAATAAAATGAGATAAAACAAATCATGTCTTAACAAAAGGATCAAATAAACATCAAATAAAAACTAGAAGAATTTAAGAGATCATAATTTTTAACCAAAATAAACCCAAAATTTTAAAACTTGGAAAAATGATCCAAATGAAACAAACAAACAAACCATTAAGAGTGACCAAGATATTAGAACTACAAAAAGAAAAAACTCATCTAATTGAAATGAACCCATTCTTGCTTAGTAAAAGCCTTGTTAAAGTACTTATTTATCCTTTAATACAAGGACACTACCTATGTCAAAATATAGATCCTCACCTCATAAAATTATTTCTTCATTTTATATCACATATAAGAAAGGGATAAACTAATAGTTTATTATCAAGACATCATTCTTAAAAAACATTGCAGTAAGGAAATATGGATTCAATGTTACAATAAAGAATAGAAAGTATAGAACATGTTATTACCTCAAATGCAATGTCAAATTGGCATATATTATTATTAATGTTGTTGTGATAAATAATTTAGAACCTGCACCAAAAATAGAGGAACAAAAAATTTAATAAAATAAAAGGAATCACCTCATTTGTACTATTCCATTCAATTTAGGCTTACACAACCTATGGAACATGTATACCAAAATAAGTGTCCTTTAGGACTTCATATATATTGAAATAGATAAAATATTGTGGTATATCAATTTTCCACTTCTCAATTTCGTCATCATTTGCTTCATTCTGAACAAAATCTTTTCCACATGAACAATAATTTTGATCCTCCAAAATATCATGTTCCATATCAATTTTATTAGAGAAGTTTTTTGTATTGTCTTCACCCCTTCTATCACAATATGATCGCCAAAGAGCTAGTGCTCTTTCATATGGAAAATAGTTAATGTCATACTTTGTTACATATAATTTTAGGCATATATCCATATGTTTATCAAGTTTGTTCCTCAAATTTGAATTCAAATATGATAGTGCACTAAACATCCTCTCATCCTCTACTGATCACAAAATCATGGTTTGACACAAATATTCTAATTTGAAATATTATGATTTGTTTTCTTGTACGTATTAACTAACATCTAAAATATTCCATAATCTTGTTATCGCACCATATTCTAGAGGATTCTCCAAAACATGAAATTGTTTCCACATTGTTTCAGTAAAGCGCATGGCTTGTTGAAACAATTTTGATGAATCCAAAATACCTTGAATTTAAAAAATAATAATTTAATATTTTAATCCATATTTTAATATTTTTTTGAAACCTTTAATTAGTTTATAAATATTTGTCTTTGTTGGCTTCTTAATAATTTATGCCTCAAATTTCTCCTAAAGTATATTTTATTCTTTACATTTTTTAAATATTTTTTCCATTCCTTGGAACCCATTTTCTTATTTCATGGTTAACTCCTTTCTGTTACCTTTATATTCTCTTTTCATTACTAAACCCACCTCATTTTTTATTTCTTTTTTTTTCCTTGATGATGGGTGGAGTGTCCACTCGAAACATTGGACATTTCAAATATTGACGCATAGTTTATTCCAAAAATAAATCTCAACGATGGTTGAAAATGTCGTTGATGAAGTAGCCTATGATATAAAACCTTATGAAAAGGATAAAGATGATAGGATGCTTGTCAATAGGTTGATTAAGGGATCATCTGAGTTCCCACGAGACATCAAATGATCAATTAACATCAGGAATGTTGAAGGAAACTATCCACATATGAAAATTAATCATGCCAATATATATGACTTGTAATGATTGGAGTAAGAATTCCTTTATGCGTACTTTATGTATTAATTTATTTGTTTATGATTGAATGCATGTATGATAGTGATACCTAGGTTGGATATGATGAATGAAGAATCTTTTGGTATGACAAGATTTTTATAATCCTTTTAATTCAACTATGAACTAGAATCTCATGATTGATTCACTTATAATGAGTGAATGGGTAACAAAATCACGTTATGAATTTGTATAACACATGATATTGAATTCCAATAGAGCTAATGTGTGATACCATATTTTTGATGGATATGGAAGGATATAGTACTACACGAATGTCCACTTGTCTCCCTGCGTATATTTCCATTGTAGACTATAACCTTCTGGCAAATAGTGAGGAGCACCTATAAAGGAGAGAATTCCAAAGGTAATATATAATAGAGAAATGAATTTCCTTGTAGTATTTTCGAGATACATATGGGGGGTGACTAGATTATGTGTTGAGGTATTGGTTATACCTTCCAATTGATGATTGTGGAATACATGATATAGAAATGTTTGATTTTGAAATCAAGCGACAGGGATGGATTGAGTAGATGTGATCACGAGTATCCGCACATCGGTTTATTGGAATAAATATTTAGTTTCATATTCTAATGGTAGGTATGCTAAGTAACACATGTACATTGAAACATAGTTCCATTTAATTGAGTATGATTAACAACTAAAAGTGATTGAATTATTAGTTTGTTAATATTATTCTGAGAACACCTCATGGATGGTAGTAAATATTGAAAGAAAGGATTATAGGCATAGATAATCACTTTTATTTGGCTGATTAAAAAAATTAGGTTGTAGGTGGAATGGTCTCAATTATGAAAATGAGTGTAATTCTGTAAGAAATATTAGGTACTACGCTAAGAGCCAAACACCATGAGAAGGAATCTCATACTTATGAAATTTATGAATTAGACTTGGAATTTATAAGTTGTATATATATATATATATATATATATATATATTGTAATTGTATGTGTATGATACATGATAGATGATGGCTATTGAAGATGGAAAGCCTTGAAGGAAGGTCATTGTTATGACAAAGGAACCCTGCATTGTTATATATATATATATATATATATATATATATATATATATATATATATAATTAATTTCATATTGATTGAGAATATAGAGAAAAAAGAGAAAATTCATATTTGATTGAGAATATAGTGAAAAAAGAGAAAATTATTATTACATTATCTCATATATAAATAGATGTATATTGATAATAATTTTTTTGGATTAATTATAAATATAAATATAAATAAATTACACTTTTATATTTTTTTTTTATAATCATAAATAAGTGGATATTTTGAATCTCACTCAATCTACTTATTAAATTATATTATCAAAATTACAATCAAATAATTTAATCTAATATCAATTTTAAAATAAGAAAAAAATGTTTTAAAACATTGCGTGGTTATACAAATTTCTAGAAAAAATTAAAATTAAAATACAATAATTGTCAATTTTAAAATAAGGAAAAAAATATTTTAAAACATTTCATTGGTTATACAAGTTACTAGAAAAATAAAATAAAATAATTGAAAGTAAAGTACATTGATACATGATTTTCTTACCACATACCCTCATTAATTAAATAATTTATCATGAGTCCAATTTCATATTCTTAATGTTGCCCCAAAAAAATCATTTAAAATCATCCACTTCCCGCTCATATAGCTATTGAAACTTCTTATATATATTGACTATATGATATAAGTCAATAGCAAGTTAATTTTGGTTGATTTTTGGTTTTTATTATCTTTCAGTAAGGAAATATAAAGAAGTATGGCACCTCGTTCCTTCCCTCCACCCATAGATGTCAAATCTTGAAGTTCGTCACAGCAAAATTGGTCAGGCTTTCTTAATACTAGATTTCCACATATTAGAAGTTCAGAGTGAAGAAATGAAGTAAATGTATTGCCTCGTTGGAGACCATTGCCTCGTATAGCTTTGTATGTATTTAAAGATACATTTCAAGAAATGAAAAATAGCTAGAATTGTATTTCATAATTTTCAATATATGTGTGTGTGTGTGTGTAGAATCATCATTTACTTACTTCTCAAGAAAATGTTTTCATACTTAATTAAATGAAACTAAAAATAAAGTAAAAAAAAGTTAATAACACCACCTAGACTTATTCCAAAATTGTGAAGGTTGTAAATCCGTGGCTTCAGGGGTTAAATTTGACGGGTCCTCCTACCCATAATAGAAATTTTTTATGATGATCTCATTTTTAAACAACCCTTCATATCACTTTTAGCATTTCCTTTTACCAGTTTCATCTAAGTTAAAAGTTTAAAAAAAAAAAAAAAAAAAAAAAAAAACACAATGTATACCTGCAAATATTGAAGCCAGTGCAGTTAAAATTTGAAGAGATTAGGGTGAAAAATAACATGCCATTGCTAAAAATAAATTTCCAAAGTTTCATTTTTAATTAGATTTGTTTTTTAGAAAATATAACATTTTAGTTTAAATTTCAATAAGATTTTGCTAAAATGATGTTGAACGTGTTGATATTAGATATTGTCAATAAAGGTATTAAAATGAAAGTAAAGGTCACTTGAACTTACTAAAGTTAAGATGAATCCTTTCCCAGAGAAGAGTCTGCTACTCATGAGGCTCAGTTAAAGGAGGAGTCTTGTCTTGCAAGAATTCCATGGAGGAAAGAAAATATTCCATGAAATCAAACATTCTGAGCAAATTACAAGAATATTTTGTTAAAAAATTGTCTATCCTCGAGATATCAGACTTTTCCACACATTATAGTGTTGGAAAAATAGTCCAAGTGATTTTTAATTTGAAGCACTGATACAGAAAAATACTAAAATATTCTCACTAAGCTATAACTCACTTAGATAAAGAAAACAATTATTTATATAAACATCAACTTCAAATTCACACAATCCATAATTTCAATTTCCCTATTATATTTAAATCTCTAGCTTTTTTCCACGGAAAAAAATCAGACTTTCTATATATATTAGAGAGTCACAGAGCATATGCATTGCATTAAAAATCAACTCCCAATCTCCTTCAGGTGAGGGAGAAAAGCAGTCGCGGCTTCCTTGGGCACCCATGAGTATCCCTAAGGTTGCCAAAGCAGAAAGAAATTCTTGACAAAAAGAAAGCACTTCCAATCTTTCATATCTCCCGGCATATCACCGAAATAGAGATAAGAGAAGAGACAGAAGCATGCCTTCAACATCTGAAGTAAAACTAGACATATCAAAAATAAATACCTGTAGAGACCGGCAGTAGGCACTATTCTGGTCTCAATGTTTCTCGTAAAAAACAAAAACGAAAATGTTTTTTGTGAAAAATGTGTCAACAGGCCTCCTCGGAAGAGGAAAACAGCCCACAGGAAAGTTAAAATGAAAGTTCTATTCCATAGTTTTTGAAGATAGACATAACAGAAATATGAAGTTCGAAATAAAATTAAAATAACAGCAGCAGCATGATATTAAGTAGAACATCAAAGCAGAACAATGTCATCCAAAGACTGGCTGGTCAATAGGAATGATCACCCCCTTGTCCATCTTTGTTACTGACCAGGTCCCCAAAGCTTGTTGTACACCTGTTTTAGATAAGTTATCTGCCTCCTGGTTAGTTTCCCTATAAATGTGGCAAACAGTGATATCATTAAAAAAGATTTTGATATGCAAAATCTCATTAAGCAAAGGAAGCAAAATATAATTTCTGCAATGTTGAGTCCTGTTGAACCAATTCACAACATTCTTTGAGTCACCGAAGATCTAAACCTGTCTCAACTATTTCAAGGATAGCCAGCATAGAAGGTGATGTAAGGCCTTGAGCTCAGCAAAGTTATTAGTCCCCTGCCCAAGGCCAATTGAGGCTCGAAAAGATTTTTCAGGAGTAACATGAATGACCAAACCTGCTCCGCATCGTCCATTTAAGTCTGCAGCCCCGTCAAAGAAGGCCCACGGAACAGATTCCCTAATAAATTCAGCCTGAATAGAGCGGTGGATGGAATGTCCAGATGAGGATGGGATGCTGTCGTATATTGCTGCCGCTTCCGCAGCCAATTTTCCAATAGGGAAAGGAAGGTATTTGAAAATTACTTGGTTCCTTGCTAGCCAAGTGCCCCAGGCTATCAGAAGAGGGATGGAGCGGACTTTGTCATTAGAGGCCTCCTGCCACCACTGGAACCATGCTTGCTGGATACTATCTCCTTCCCACCTGAGAGGAGAATTAATGAGTCTCAAGGATTCAGCCCAAAGGCTGAAATTGAAAGGGCATGTGAGAAATAAATGCATTGTTGATTCCTCATTTGCTTTGCAAAGAGAGCACCATCCTGGGCCTATTTTCCCCCTTTTCTGCAAGAAATCCCATGTTGGCACTTTTTTCTGAAGGATGCACCAGAAGAAAAGTTTGGTTTTTGCAGGGCATTTCAACTTCCAGAGAAATTTTGACCACCATGCAGGGTCTTCCCAACCTTGTTGGGACATCAACCATTTGTAGCCCATCTTAGGTGAGTAAATTCTTGTCTGTGCATGGACCCAAACTAGCTCATCCCTTGCTTCTGAAATCCGGACAGAGGAGTTTTGGAGGTCCAACACAAAGAGGCTCCATTCCTCCCTCCATCTCTCCTCCAAATGAAGGTCAGCTTCTGTCAACCACCCTTGTCTCCAGATGGTAGTAGTCCTAGGATTGGCCACCTGGTTCAGAAAAATATATCCCCGTTCAGTTAAAATTAATTTCAGATCATGTGATAAGGCATATCTTTCCGAGCACCCAACCCAGGGGTCACATCCAACCCTCACCCGAGTACCATCCCCCACTTTCCATGCAAGTCCTTGTTCAATAATGTGAGCCGAAGCAACTACTGCCTTCCAGACCACCGAGGCGTTTTTGGATGTATTTACAGGATTGCGGACCCATTCAATAGCAATGGCCGGAGCTATGTACTTTCTTTTTGTAACAGTAGACCATAGAGAATCGGTCGATATAAATCTCCATGCCATCTTAGCTGCTAAGGATTTTGAAAAGAAAAACAAATGCTTAATTCCCCATCCTCCCCATTCTTTCGGTCTCGAAATATTATCCCATGCAACCCAAGGAGTCACATGTTCAACTTTAGATCCGGCCCATAAGAATCTGCTACACAGTTTATATATGGAGGCTAATATACCTTTAGGTACCCACATGAGACTGGCCCAGTAAACAGGAATTTCCATCAGAACTGACTTTATTAGGACCAGCCTCCCTGCTCTAGACAACCATTTATGACTCCACAAATTGAGTTTCTTTTCTATTTTTATCAAGAGCCATTTCCAGTCCTGTACCCGGTAAGTGTGAGGTTTCAACAGAAATCCCAAATATTTAAAGCTTTCCTACAGAGTTTTGATTTCAAATGGAAGAAGAGCCTCTACTCTGGCACTCTCCTCCAAAGACATTCCTGAAATTGTAAGGGTCGATTTCTGCTCATTGATTTTAAGACCTGTAGCTTTAAGAAAAAGGTCCAGAATGTTCTTTAGAGCTCTACAGTCCTCGACACTTCCATTGTTGAATAAAATTATGTCATCTACAAAGAGCAGATGGGTTACCCACATATTTACAGCCACTTCAATTCCTCTGATCTCTCCTTGTCTTTTTGCCCTACTAATCATCAGACTAATCCCCTCAGCAGCCAACAAGAAAAGTAGGGGGGACAAAGGGCATCCTTGTCTTAGCCCTTGCTCCGGATTGAAAAAATTTGAAGCTGCTCCGTTGATTAATAAGGAGATAGAGGATGAAGTAATGCAGCTCATAATCCATCTTACAAAATCGAATCTGAAACCAAGGTGAGTCAACAGTAGGTGCAAGTACATCCAACTTATTCTGTCATAGACCTTTGATAAATCAATTTTAACAATTGCCCCTTTCTTACCATTCCTCTTTAAGCTATGCAGGGTTTCTTGAGCAATTCCCACTGCTTCATGAATCTGTCTTCCATCCAGGAAGCCGAACTGCTCTGGAGAGATGTGCCTAGATAAGAAGGGTTTCAACCTGGAAGCAATGATTTTGGAAATAATTTTATAGACACAGGTGCATAGGGAAATAGGCCGAAAGTCATCGAAAGAGGCTGGCTGATCAGATTTGGGGATTAGAGCTAGAAAGGTTGAATTGAAGGGTTGATAGATAGATCCAGAGGATCTCGATTCATCCACCACCGCAACCAGATCATCCCCCAGGAATTCAAAGAAATGAAGGAAAAATTCCACTGTCCACCCATCTGGCCCAGGACTTTTGTCCTTCTGCATATCCTTGAGGATGTCCTCCACTTCCTGTTTAGAGACAGCTTCCATGATAGAGTCATTGTCTTCTTCCTCAACATATCTTGGAAAGAATTGAGCAACTCTGATGACCTCCGCTATGGATACTTCCTCCGAGGCTTTGAAAAGATTCTTGAAGTGGTTTACACCTAGAGAAGCCAATTCTTCAAAGGACTTTGCCATTTCCCCATCCTCTTTTTTCAACTCCCAAATTGTATTAGCAATCTTTCGGCCCTTTGCATAATTCTGGAAGAACTTAGAGTTTTCGTCTCCCGCTTGCAGCCAAATGGCTCTACTTTTCAATCTCTAGCTTTCTTCCCTTAACTGGAGAAGTTTTCTCCGAGATTCTTCCAATTCTTTATTTCTGTTTCTTGAATCCAAGGACGCATAACCAGTTCCATCCAAATTTTCCAACAGATCTAACTCGAATTTTATACTTTTGAGCTCCTCTTCTTCCTTCAATTTCTTCTGATGCGCCCATTCTTTTGTCGCTTGCTTCATTCTCTTAAGATTGTTCGAAAAGTGGGTGCTTCTACTTCCCTCTTCATTATGATTGTCCTTTCTCCATGTATCATGGAAAAGAGCTTCGAAGGAAACATCCTTCAACCAGGATGAGTTGAATTTAAACGGGGTTCCAGGTTTTTTTGCATCTCCTTTCAATTCCAGGAGGACCGGGAGATGATCAGAGTTACCCCCTTCCCCGACCCAGTGTCTAAAGACTGAAATAAAATCCACCAGAGGCTCACAGAGAAGGAAGCGGTCTAGTCTTTTGCCCACCCAATCGACTCCGAGGCATCTGTTTCTCCAGGTAGGGTGCAATTTGATCAGAGGGGCATCCACCAGGTGAGAGGAAGCAATTTTATTTCTGAAAAAAATAGAGAGGGGGTCCGAGTGGGCATTAGCACCCCAAGATTCTGAATCCCCCAAAGAGAAATTTAGGTCCCCTCCCATGATGAGGTAAGGATGGGAGAGACAAGAGAGGCTGAAAAAAGAGTTCCAGAAACGTTCCCTCTCCAAACAGGGCCCATAGACATTCAGGATAAGGAAGGAAATACACAACTCTCCAGAATAGAGTTCCATTGCCAAACAGTTTTCAGAACCCCAGGAGGAGACTTCCTTGAGCTTCCTCATATTGTAACCTGTAGCTACACCCCCCGACCTGCCTGCGGCGTCGAGAGCTGAGAAGGCCCACCCAGGCAAAAGCTTTTGAAGAGAACAGATAACAACATCACTTTTCCCCATTGTTTCTTGGAGGAGAATAACATCAGGTTTATAGGAGTGCACAAGGTTTTTGAAGGCTAGTTTTTTCGGCTGGCTAGCTAAGCCTCTGCAGTTGAAAGAAAGAAGGATCATCAGGGAACAGGGGGGGTGGTGGCTCCGCTCTAAGCACCCCAGGAAAAATTTTCTGCTTCCCGTCGGCAATGTCAATGACAGCTTTGAACTGGGCTTTTGAGAGAAAATATTTTCCTCCCCTTAACTTCCTTGGCCCAATTACAACTGGGTCCAAGGCAATGCCTCCTACAGCCTGTCCCTTACCCTTTCCATTGGCCAAAGGGTGGAGATTATAAGGTGGGTTATCCAAGGTATTAACACAGGAATCAGCAGCAGTAATAGCAATCTCACAGGATTCAGCAGGAGTGAAAGCAATCTCAGAGGTAGGTAGAGCATCAACAGAAGGAAGAGAGACCGAGGTAATAAGACTATCAGAGGAGGCTTTAGATAAATTCAGCGTAGAGAAATCATTTAAAATCTGCCTGGAGGGACCAGGCCTTTCTGAGAGAGACTGTAAAGATATTACTGAAGAACAATCACAAAAGGGAGGAAAATAAGACGTACCCGCCATGGACGCCCCAGCAAGCTCATCAGGTAAGGGAGCCAGGGTGGCCGGCGGAGTAATCTGAGCGACAAATGCGATTTTTCCATCCAAGTGATGATCCTGATCCATTAAGTCGATTGTTTCTGGAGCCCTCGACTGTTCTACTGAGTGCACTGAAACCTTCTGCTGAGCCCCCCCAGCTTCCTGTGCAAGAACCCCCTGAGGTCGGAAGGGTTTCATCTGACGTCGTCGACGACGATGTCCCAATGGACATTCCTTCGCAATATGACCACACTTATGACACCAAAGACAGCGGAAAGGGAGGTTTTCATAGTCCAGGATTTGAAGGAATTCAAGGTCCCTGTATTTTAACATCATTGCATCCGCCAAACCCTCCCTTGGATTTAGGCTTACGAGCACTCGAGCCATACTCCTATCCTTGGTTATGATGTAAGAGTTATCATAATCCAGATATTTACCCAAAGTATTACCAATAGAAACAAAAACTGATTCTGTCCAGAATTGTAAGGGGAGTCCAGGGAGCTTTACCCAGACAGGGGACTCCACCAATTTCTCCTTCTGCGCATCAAATAATGGAGTCCATCTGCGAAAAAGAATGGGACGCTTCCCAAAACTCCAGTTCCGTTCAAAGACCCAGTCCACATGTGATTTGCTGTCAAAGTGAATACTGAACCAACCCCTTTCCAAGACAAGAATCTCTGAAGGCGCACAGGAGCAATACATGCAAAATCTTTAATCTTGCTTCGTTCAGTTAAAAAATGCTA